>JAJMFC010000088.1:0-51044 GCA_030574475.1 Trigonopsis californica
CCCCTTTAGTCAGATGTCAGTAGTTTTGTCTCTTGTCATCTGGATGGGTGTGAGAAATCAGACACTGATGATGATGGTCCATTGTTGTTGTTGTTGTACTGATTAATTTCAGCCGGATCGAATCCTGCACCCTGTTGTAAAAAAATATTATATACTGAAGCTTTCATAAGTGTAAAGACTAGATCCATTTTCCTTTCTAATCTTTGAAGTGAGTCTGATATTTCTCCAAGTGATGCTAGTGATTTCCGGTTTTGTAATAAATCATCATCTTGATCATCACCTCTTTTTCGAGTGGTTGAATTAATTTCACCTATTGAACTTGATAATGCTCGTAAATTTGATAAAAGTTTACAGTATTCTCGCAGTAATTCTTCTTCATCATTTGACATTGCTTTTTTTCTAGAACTTGTTGAACCTTCTTCATGTGAACGACGACGACTTGGTGGTAATATTTCCTTCTCCTCGGGCCTTTGTGGACTTGAATCAAGTGCCATAGCATCATCATCTTGTGATAAATATCGATTCTCTGTCATAATTTTTTCTGTAAAATGTAAAGTATATTACGCGTTAAATTATCGTGTTCCACCTTACCCTTTTTTTTTTTGTGTATTTGTTTTTCCCATCGCGTCAGGGAAAATCAAATAAAACAGGAAAAAGCGCGTTTAATATCGCGATACATCCATCACTAAGGGCTCTTCTACAGCAACATTAGAATGTAATTTTTCCATATTTTTTTTTTTTTGGTACTATAGCTTATTTTCCCTTATGTCATGAAGGATTTTTTTCAAGTTATCATTATTAATGTTATTATAAAAGAAAAAAAAACACTCAACATAGACGCCATAGATAATAGTCAAAAAAAAATAAAAGTTCATTTAAAAATCAAGGGGATCGATAACAAACATTCATGATCTCCCAACAAACTTGCGAATAAATTTGAAGAAGGATTCAAATAATCCTGTATTATTATTATTATTATTGTCTTCATCTGTACTTTGTTCTAAAGTCTCTGGTTCTGTATCTCGTAAATTAGAAAAGGTACTACTTGATGGGTTCCCACTCTCTGAGGTCGGTGGTGGTGCAGCAACGTCTTGTGTTGAAATGTCGGGTAATGGAGGGGGTAAAATATCAGATTCAGATATCCTAGGAAACCGACGAGAGGATTTCGATGGTCTTAATTGCTGCTTTTTTAAAGTCAAACTTGGCGATGTCAATGGGCTTGTGATTTTCTGAGCCCCCTCTTGTTCTTGTTGTGGTAAATTGGTATCAATATTTCGAGGACGAACAATTCTCCTCCGTTTGGATCGGGATTCACCATCATCAAATACGACTTCACCTTTAACCACAAAAGGAGGTTTTTTGTTTTCTGATAGTTCCGTCGAGGGCGTAGTAGTATTTAATACACGCTTCTTGCTCCGTGAAGGCGTAGATTGCTGCTTATTATCTTTTTGAAGAATTCCTTCACTAGCTATATCAAACTCGGGCAATTTGACTGACTGACTCTGTGGTTTCCCATCTTGTTTCCTTCTTGTAGGAGATGATTCTGGGTATATAAAAGTCATATCATCAAAGGGGATAACTTTTGGCGTCATTGGACTAAAACCAGCAGCAACAGGTGTAAATGGAAGACCAAGTAATGTTGCTTTTGTTTCTTCAGCTTGAGCTTCCTTTTGAATATTATAATAATCTTTAAGAATTTCATCAGCAACTTTTCTTATATCAGAATCTGTAGTATACTCTGGATACTTTTTTCGAATTTCTGATGATATTCGTGCTCTTGTACGAGCAATTCGATTATGATATTTTACCCTAATACGCCTTGTTAATGTAGCTTTTGAAACATTTGTTGATGATGTATTTGACTTGGTTGGTGATGCCCTAGGATTTTTACCCCCCGATTGCTGAATATCATCACTCAATTGGCTTGATGAGTTCGCGTCGTTCATTGTAATTTTCTTTCTTTTTTTTCTGTCAAATATACGTCACTTTTTTTTTTTTTTTCAAAAATGGTATATTATAAATTCAAGTAAATAATATACAAAAAATTTCACACACACCTTGTTCATCCACAACAGTAAGGTGTGTATCGCAGGGAAGGGGTTTTTTTTTGTGTGGTGAGATATACACCCCCCCTCTAATTTTCGTTACAACCGGGTAACGTTTTTTGGAATTTACTTGCCCCCTTTTAAATCAAGAAATTTATTGGTAAAAAAAAAAAAAAAAAAAACGCGTAAATTTTCAATTAATTTAATTTAATTTAATTTATTTTATTTTATTTATTTTGTTTAAAAAACCAACACCTTCTTCATTCAAAAAAGGTTTTTAAATGCTGGAAAATGAAAAGATAATGTCACAAGAATTTATAAGGCAAAGAAATATTCTTGTAAATGATATTGCTCATGAATTAGAATCTGTTCTTGATCAATTAAATATTTTAAATAGAGGACTTGAAGGTGCAATACAAGTTGGTAAAGAGTTTGACGCTGTAGCGACTCTTTGGGCAAACTTCTATCAACCTCCTCCACCAACAACAACAATGGGGGATGATAATCAACAACAACAACAAGACAATAATAATGATGATGATGATGGACAAGTAAACGACAATAATCAAGATTTTGCTCCATCATCTCCCGAGAAAAGTTAGCAACTTTGCCCTCGCGCGTGGGCACGTGATATAATAAGAAAAAACCAATAATAATGAAATTTCACTCTAATCTTATAAATCTCTATATACTTGTAAAGGTAATTTAAAATAAAATAAAAAAAACATAAAACAATGTATTAAATGCACCGTATGGATTGCGTAATGAAAGATAAAGATTAGAAAAAAAAAAAACAATATACCAACTCCAATGTTCGTAAAAGAAAATAATGTGATTAAATGCATAAAAAATAAGTCTTGTTGCTGAAACACCCCCAGATTTACATTATAGTACAATTAACGAAAAGTGAACGATTCTTCTTCTTTTTATTGTTGTCCTTTTTCATTTCACATGTCTCACTGCTATTTGTTTGACTTGGTTTTCGCTTTTTATCACTCTTGACAAGCCTTTTCGCTTGACTTTTTGATCTAGTATATTCAGGTACTGCCATCCTCTTATTCCTCCATTCTTGACTTTTTGAATAAACTTTAGATAAACTTGTTGCTGTTGTATGACGTTTACCAGTTGGCATCTCACCTTCCAGCTCCTCGTGATTTCTTGTATATAATAATATTGGTTCAATAGGTTTTTCATATCCATGCCCAGGTAAACATAATGCTAAAGCTGCTTCAAATGTTTCCTTGACATTAATCATCTGACTTGATGAGAATTCTGCATAAAATACTCCCATTTTTTCTGCAATTTTAGCCCCCTGAGCTGATGTAATTAATGTAATACCCTGAGCTTCTAGGTATGCCTTTGCTCGATTATTCTTTCGTAAATCTGCCTTTAGAGCAATTAATATTATTGGAGTATCAGGACAGAAATGTCCTACTTCTGGAATCCACTAATATTGAATAAAGATTTTTTGATTAGCATTATTATTCTCAATCAATATACAGCGAGAAAACTACTCACCTTATCCAGCACATTCTCTAAACTACTAGGAGAGTCAACAGAAAAACATATAAAGATAATATTAGCTTCTGGATAACTTAATGGCCGAAGCCTATCATATTCTTCCTGTCCAGCAGTATCCCAAAGAGCTAATTCGAGTTTCTCTCCGTGCGGTGTACTTGTATTGGCAACATAATTCTCGAAAACTGTTGGAACATATTCCTAAAAATAATATTGCCATGATTAGAAATAGAAGAATAGAGCAGATCTCCATTAAAAGTAAACTCAAATACCTGAGGAAACCTTCCTTTAGCGTATGATACAAGTAAGCACGTCTTTCCACATCCACCATCTCCTACCACCACTATCTTGACTGATAATTTCGGTTTCTTGCGCGGCCTTAGAGGTAGAGTATTAGTATGAGCTTCCTCATCGCTCCAAACTTCAACGACTAGAAGAGAAAAAAAAAAAAAAAATTATTTATTTGTGGGTTAGTTAATTTATGAGAGACACCCATGATTTCTTTCATACCGCTATCTCGTCGATTCGACGCTCTTGAATAGCTCTTCCTTGAAAACATATTCCCCCCACTACGAGTACTAGTTGGACTCATAGAGGTACTATTATCAGCAAGTGGGATAGAATTTGATCCACTAGCTGTTCCACTTCCAAGCGTTGACGATTTCGAGAATGTATACTCATCTGGATGACTCATTGAGAGCCTTAACCCTTTATTTCCACGCGCTTCATCTCGAAGTGTTGGCCTTCGAGACCCAACAGGAGCTGGATTACTTGTCATAATGGGACTGACTAGCTGTGCTCTTGCAAAAAAAAATATCCAATCCTAAACCTGGCTGATAGAAGTTTTTTTTTTCAAGCTTGGAGTCGCATTCGCATTTGATGTTGTTGTAAATATATATTCTCCTAATAATGTTCTTGTATATGCAGCTCTTCCTTGTCGACTTTTTGGTGTTGAATCCAAAGCAAAATCAACAAAGGTTTTCTTTTTTTTTCCCTGTTTCATCCCCCCTCCCTTTTCGGATAAGCGTGCAACGCTAAAATGGAATGGAAAAAAACAAAACCCATCAAGTAGACTTTTTTTTTATTTTATTTTATTTTATTTTATTTTATTTTATTTTATTTTATTATTATCAGATATTTTAACAAATGGAGTGCAGGTGTTAGAATAAATAAAAAAAAAAACTGAGCTAAAACATGTTTTATTATTTAAGCTTATTGCGGAAAGTGAAGTTTGGTGTGCGATGTTCCCCCCCCCCGTAACCAGGGATATCCGGGGGGGGGTTTTTTTTTTTTTTTTTAATTAATTCCTGCTACACGTCTTGAACTCATCGCGTAGATATTGCTTTTTTTGTGACCCATAACATCCTCAAGGATGGTCTAAATAACATAGTATAGTACAATATACGCGTAAAAAAGTAGTCTATTATAAATCTATCCAAGGAAGGGTAGCTAAAGGAGCAGTTTGAATTGCAACCAATCCTTGAGAATTAGAGATTGGGTGACTGACATTCATAGTTTGAGTTGATTTTTGAACCGCTAATTTAACAAGAGGTGTACGCAAGATTTTGCTTTTAAAAGACACGTCAATTGTATCAGTAGGGAATAAATTCTCATCACCCCGTAATCTTCCATGTAATGGTATAGTAACAGGTAATGGATCAAGCAAAGAGTTATCTGAATGATGTGATTGACCCATACTAGCACGAAATGTCCAAACTTCAACACCAAGAAATTCTGTTACCTGTAAAAGAGGACAAAACATTGTCCTATAATCTTGACTATTAGTCCTATTTGGATTGGTTTCATATAATGTAGTAAATTTGTTTTTCCCACTGGAAACACTAATAGTGTCTAAAAATTTACAAATCATCTCCTTCAATATTGACGAGTCACCGTATCTATAGTCGTCTTTTACAACCAATCTCTTCATTCTTAGTGGAGATATTTCTTTATCATCAAAATATTTAAGAAAACTTGGTAAATAGTTGAAATTAATCGCTTCTAAAACATCAAGCTGTTGTAAAAGTATCAAGGAAAGAGCAAGGTTCATTGTTGGTTCTGGAAGAGCATCAATTATATTCAAACGAACCATTGGATGTTTATGCAGGTAAAGTCTTGTAAGATTTTTGAATAGTCGAGTAAGACTTCCCAAGCCAGCAGGCGGTTCCTGAATGAAAAAGAGCGACGATATATACCGAAAAGTAATTGCAAGAAATGCTGAAGTATCTGGGATATCTTCAAAGTAGTCAATATCTTTATCCCGTTGGTGTTGTGACGATGGTTCAAACTTTGATATAGTCTCAGAAGGATCCAATGTACACCGGTTTAGAATTAACACTCTGATTGTATCTAGAGTCAATTCAAAATACTTTGAGCGTCGATAAAAGACCGAATCTTCAACTTTGACTCTTTTCTTGCCCTTTTGAGTACGACGACGCTGCTTTACTTGAATTGTTAATGCCATTCTGCTAAAATCAATATCCTGTAATTCCAATGAACGTAAATTAGGAGTTAGATGTTTTATAAATAATGAATAAGTAGGAGGCAAAACAGTATTAAGGGTAATTCTGTTGCGATCATTTAGTCTGTATGCTGATTGGTAAGGTTTCTGAGTGAACCTTAGAGTTAAAGATTTAACTGATGATGATTTCAAGCGGGTATGTATATGAGGTAAAATAAGAGGTTCATCACTTGGTACATCTATAAATCCAATACTTAAATAGTCAATATTTGGGCATCTCGTGAGAATTTCAACAAGTGCTCTGCGAACCATATTTGATTCATCCCCTGTACATCGTGTATCCAAGAAGAGCCACCTTATACATGATGCTAACCCTGTACCGAGCTTATCAGATTTTTCCACAAATGACCCCAACTTCATTAGAGATTTAAGGTCTTTCAAGTTCAAACGTCTAAACAAAAGAGTCTTGATCACATGATTAAAGGCTCTGCATGTGTATCCAATCTCACTTGCTTCATTACGCCAGAGTGGGTCTTCATAATCTGGTTGTTGCCATATTTGAGGTACTCGACAAGTATGAAAGAGGACTAAAGAAAATATCGTTTCTAGAATTTCAACAGGCAAATCACGCGCATCCACCATTACCGGTTAAATAAATAATGACTTTGAGCACCTGTTGCTCATCATTGCACGGGTTATTTTTGCAGAACTCGGGGATCGAAGTAGCGAAAGAAGTCCCAATTTGCGACCCCGGGGTTTGGTTTGAGAAGGATCCAATTTTTATAATTGAAAAAAAATGAGAGGATCGGGTTTAATTGCAAAGATAATATCGCTGTCAGTTTTCATAAAGGCAGTCCTTGGAAGTTGGCAGGATACTCATATGAAAGAAGAACATGGTATTGATAGTTACGATCCAATATCATTCTTTTCAATACATGATTCAGATAAATCAAATTCATGGACTGCACAAGATGTATTGAGTATGTATGGGTTATTACACCCCGAGGTCGAACAAGATGTCTATCATCAGCATCATAAAGTTGACAAGGATGTCAAGGAGAAAGTTATTAAAACTGTATTTAACTTGATTGATTATAATAATGATGGTCTCATATCTTTACAAGAATGGAAAGAATTCACAAGTAAAGGAGGACAACTTCCTGATTTTGGTTTAGGACCAGGACATCATGGAGATTATGAATTGGAATATGAAGTACACCATTGGAAAAAGTATCATTCTGGATCTGAAAATGCTGGTAAACCATTAGATCACCCTGAAGATATTCAACATGAAGAATATCATAGAAAAATTGAACATCAAATAGAGAAAGATGAAAGAAATCGCATACCAGAAAAGTATAAAAATCTAATGTAATAATATACGCATAGAGTTAAAAAAAAAAAAAAAAAAAATATGAAGAAAATTATGTTGTAGTATCTACTACTACATACATGTTATTGTACAGAAAATGGTTCTTTTTTTTCCCTCATGAGCAATAAAGATTCTCCAATAAAACGTAAAGCGAGAAAAGAAAAAGAAAAGCAAATCAATATCAGAAGCAATGGCTCAAAAGGATAATGACAAACGAGCAGATCCAACGGGGTTTTGGATCGGCAAAGAAAAAAAAAACATTTATGAAAAATAAAGAAATTTCCAAGCCCAAGGGACAGATATAACGTAAAAAAAAAGGCTAACAAATTTTGTCAGGCTTAAAAAAAAAAAAGGAGGATTAAAGGAAAAAAGAAACAACACAAATGAGTGATGAAGCAAAAAAAAAAAAAAAAAAAACCAAAAAAAAAAAAAAAAAAAAAAAAGCCAACAAGAGAACACACACCAATTCTATCATACTCCCATGAATATTTTGATGCCATCAGGTTGCATCATATATAAAAAAAGTTTTACATCACAGAAAATATTCTGATCTTTGATTTCTCGCTGTATGTACCATTCGAGTATCATCATTAACCGCATTAAATATGACAAAATTTGGTTTCTCATTTTCTCTCAATTGCATTATACTTGCAACATTACCACATCGATAACAATAATTTGGTGCTGACCATACAGTAACGACATCTTTATCCTCAAAATGATATTTATAACCTTCTTGAACAAGTTGATGTGCACGAGCAATTAATTTTAAATTATTAACATGATTAAATTCACGAGCTACTTGATGACCAAATAGCCATCCTGCTCCCCTTGGACTTACTGCCCAATGTGATACATCATCAGGATCTGACCAAACCAAATCACAAAATCCACCTTCATGAGGAATCTCTTGAGCTCGTGATAATACTCTTATCTGATCAAGCATTCTAATTTCAGGACTTAGACCACCATGAACGCATAAGATCTCACCATCAACAATTGCTGCAACAGCTAAAAAGTCAAATACTTGACAACAGTATTTCCAGACACTGGCACTGCCATATTTTGAATGGCATTCTTCGTAAAATCCATAAACCTGAGTGATCTGCCTACTTTCATGATTACCTCGAACAAGCGTGATCCGCTGTGGGTACCTGAATAATAAGAAAACAATTCAGGGTAAGCTGCCGTGATATAGAAATGCCAAAAAAAAAAAAAAGAGCACTACTTACAAAACTTTGAGACATAAAAGGAGAGTGAGGGTCTCTAGACTAAAGTAACCCCGATCGACGAAATCACCCTGATGGCAAAAAAGTCAGCATTATCAGAAAAAGAAAAGAAAATACACATATCTAGCTCACCAAAAATATGTAATTAACTTTATCGGCCATACCGCCACCAACTTTGAATAGCTCAAGTAGATCATGAAATTGTCCATGAATGTCTTTTAATGAATATAAATGTTAGATTCCAATATAAAACATGATCCAAGCTTGAGCATGACGACATAACATACCCCTATTATGAAAAAGAATCAAATAAATGTCAATAAAATAAATAAACAGGTCACATTTTTTCAATTGCACCCCTTACCCGCAAACCGTTACTGGTGATCGGACTGGTTGAATATTACTCTCTGATATATAAGAAAAACGACGACGTTATCAATATCCGGAACCAACAACAGCAAGAAAATAAATAAATTGTTATTGACTGCTCCATACCTTCCATTAACAATTCCTTAACCATTTCGCATAGAACTTTCATATCGGCTTCGCTGAGAAATTGACATTTTTTTACAATTTCGAGCCAGAGTTCCGGGCCTCGTTCCGGCATTTTTTTTGTTGCTTTATCGTTGCTTAATTACTGAAAAAAACCGCACAAACCCTGTGGCGCATCAAAAAGATGATAACAAGTTCAAGCAACTAAATTATTTGCCTTGATTTTATTTTATTTTTTATTTTTTTTTTTCTCGCGTCGTATCTGCCTGATTTGTGTTTTCCAAGGGGACAACAACAATCCTTTATTTTTCCTCTCGAGCGGTGAAGAAGGAGCAAAAAAAAAGTTGATTTCTAAAGTCCCGACAAAGCGGCATCTCTCTCTAGACGGGGGTAGAGAATAACTGAACCACCACCCCCCTCCTCGGGAATCATCGACCAATGGCATCTGCACCCTCATCGATGCCGGAATCTTTGCAAATTGAAACTCAAGGGCCGAAACTCAAGGTGATGGTTTCAAATCTCCCTGCAGAGTTGACACAAGAAGAGTTTACATCAAATGTTGAAAAGTATATAGGCCCCGAGGACGTGGATTGGATCTTTTATCGTCAGGGGAAGGCTTCCAAGAAGAAGAGTAGATTTGCTGGTAGCAAATTCCCATCTCAGCAAGTTGATGCACGCAAAGCTGCTTTTAAGAGATCTTATTCAGTGATTCATTTCACATGTGTCGAAGCTCTCGTTGCTTTCAATAGGTTTTGTAATAATAGGGAAATACAAGCCGGAAATGAGAATACTAATGCAAGGGTCACATTTGCATTCTTCCAAAAGACGCCCTTGGACTTTGGAGATTCAACTGATCCACTCGAGGGATCTATTGATGATGGTATATTCTCTTTTCTTTTTTCTTTTCTTAGTCTTTGACTAACTCTTACTTGGCACATTTAGATAATGACTACAGAAAGTTTGTGGCCAGCGAAACAGGTCAACCTTACGAGCAAGCGGATAATCAAGATGAAGATGGAAATGTGATTTGTGAAGATTCAACAAGTGTAACGGCTTCTGAAGCTGTAGAACCTGCTCCTGCATTGAAACCTAGCCGCAACAGAAATAGAAACAAAGAGAAAAGAAAAGAAAAGGCAAAGGAAAGAGAAAGGGAAGAGCCTGCTTCCCAAAGGAAAACGAAAACAAAGGAAACCACAAAAAGGAAATCCAAGAATGAATCAAAGGGAGGTATAGAAGGGAGAAAGATCCTCACACCGAAAAAGATCTTGACTGCAACTGATGGTGACATTTCTGATTTACTCCCTGTCGCGAAACCAAAGGATACTACTTCTAGTGGTGGGGATCAAGAGCAAGGGGAAAGCAAGGTAACTGCTACAGGTTCACAATCTAGCGGTGTGAATAATAATAATAATGATGAAGAAATTCCTTCAAAGCAGCCTCGAGCTCCACGACAACGTAGACGGAAACCGCAGAATAAGGTTGAGTCAACTGGTGGTGCAAGGCGAGAAAGGGCACCCACTGCCACAACTACAACAGCGGGGAATAATGACAAGTCTAAACCTAAAGTCGCAGAAGGCAGTCAATCCAAAGTTATTAAAGCAACTAAAAATGATTCAGAGCCCAAAGTCCGTCATCGTCATCGACGGCCCCAAGGAGATTCAGATGGTCGTCGAAATGGAGACAAGAGATCTGGCAATAGACAAAAGAAAGAGGGTACTATACAACAACAACAACAAGACGGTTCTGCAACTCGTCAGTCAAATGTCCAGCAGCAGCAGCAGCAGCAACAATCAAATGCGTCAAACTCTACGACATAAATAATTTTATTATTGAGGTGGGTTTGGGTTCCCCATTTTTTTTTCACATGGTTCTGGCGCAACCTCTAAATTTAATATTTAATTATTTTTTTCCGTGCGGCGCAGACCTAATTTTTTTTTTTCTTTTTTTGGCTTGGCAACAAAAAACCTTGACCCCTGAAATTGCGGCGCCACGCATTGTCGGGAGAAAGAATTTCTAATTTTAAGATATGAAAAACTGAAACGACGCGCGCGCCCTCCCTTGAGAGGTCAGGTACTATTAAGAAGATGCTTGTTGCAAAATCCCCCCCCCCCCTTTCAGCACTAAGTTTTTTTTTATTTTTATTTCTTTTCTTTTTTGGCTAAGCCTTAGTTTTGGGACAACTTCTTCTCCCCCGGTTTAAGTTTGGATGACGTTTGGGAGGTCAAGCATTTCCTATTTTAGTCTTAGCGTGTTGTTTCTGTTTTTAACTTTGGCCCCCGAGAAAATCGAATCTTCGATAAAAAGGCAATCGGGGGAGGGAGATCTTGAAATCTCTTTATAACATTTTACAGAGAATTTCTTGTATAATAATAATAATATGAATGTAAGTGTCTTGTTTGTTTTTCCTTTTTTGAGGATTTGTCCTCCTTAAAACAGCATTTGTACTGACAATGGCGATCTTTAGCAACATCAAGGAGGTCATCATCATGGTCATGGTGGTGGTGGTGGTCCACCAGGAGGTGGGTATTATCCTCCTCAACAGCAAGGATACGGACCTCCACAAGGAGGTGGTGGTGGATTTCAAGGTGGTGGTGGATATCAACAAGGTTATCAGCAAGGACCTCCTCAACAACAGAGCGGCGGTGGAGGTTGTCTGAAATCATGTTTGGCTGCCATCTGTTGCTGGTAATGAATTTTTTTGATATGGAGTTTGTTTTTATAATATTGTTAAGCTAACGATTTAAATTTTTTTTTTTTTTTTATTATCTAGTTGTGCTGTTGAACAATGTTTTCAGTGTCTCTGTTAAAAAGCAAGATTATAATGAAAGGAATTTTTTTTTGATTTTTAATCATTTACCGAGAAAATTTAGTGTTGTTTGTTGCTAGAAGGCGCTAGTGGAGCTTAAAATATCGCCAATAAGATAAAAAGTTATCAACATTTCATGCTCATCTGATTTAAACAATGTTTTCGTTAGAAACTTTTATCCCTAAATATAGTAGCATTATCCGTTATTAATAAAAGAAAACTCAAACCTTTGTATAAATGACTATCAATTTGTATTTTCTCCATTGTATCCAAGTTTTGTGAGTATGGAGGCAGGCACTTTTATAACCAAGAGTATACAACAACAATGGTATTGTTGATATTATCATTGTTTGGCCAAATAATACAAAAAAATAACCGTTTAACTAGACTAGGTAGAAAAACCCAAGCTTAACCACATATTTTAAACCTCCCTTTTTTTTTTATTTCTTCAAAAAAATCTCCATTATATTTCAAACAATTATAACCAGGTCGCTAACTGAAAAGTATTAAAAAAAAAAAATTAAAATAAAATAAAAGGGAATAAATTAAACACATTTACTAGTAGAAATTAATAACTTTTTTTTTATATTTTTTTGTAACATTTCATATCCAATTATATACCATCATCAACCTCTGTTCTGGTACTACTCTTTGTATCTTCAACCGTTGTTGGTTGGTTGGGATCAATCAATATCTTGTTACCACAGGGCAAAAGGGTTCATTTGTGGTTCTTGTAAAATATCAGCTCAAATCATGTCGGCGACACCACCACCACCGGAACATGAAATGAATACAAGTCAATCACCCGAGAATTCACACGAGGTTACACCAGGTGAACAAGAGCAATCTCCTCAACAGGGATCGCAAGCCAATGATGAGACTGAGACGAATTCTCAAGACAACAATAACAAGACAGTTACAACAAAAGACACAGGAGATGAGCCTCAAGAATCAACTATTGCAGATAACGAATCAAAGGAGGAGGAGGAGGAAAATATTGTTGAGCCAGCAGATGCCCCTATAAAAGAAGAAGAAGAAGAAGAAGAAGCTAATAAAACACCAGATGATTCAGAGAATATGGACATTGATGTTGAAAATGAAATGACTCAAGATGATAATAATAATGTTCCAACTCAAGAAAATGATGATGATGATGATCTGGTTGAGATGCCGGAAACTTTAGATGATGATTTAATGCTTCCAGAGTTTGCTGAAGGTGCTGGCACCCGAAAAGATCGTTCACTGCTTGAATTTCTTGAATCTATGGACCAATATACACCTATAGTATGTACACCCTTATTCCCCCCCCCCCCTACGCCCTTTTTAAACTAACGTTGTTCAGATACCCGATCAGGTAACGGATTATTACCTTTCAAAATCCGGATTCGAAACCAGCGACGTCAGGATGTAAGTTTGCTGATTAATATTTAATATTTGGATCCTGCGAGAATGGTATTCTAACCCACTCTGGGGGCACAAACAGAAAACGACTGCTTGCATTAGCTACTCAAAAGTTTATATCAGATATTGCAACTGATGCATACCAATATTCAAGAATTCGATCATCTACAGGATCATCATCAGGGGGTGGTGGAGGTAGTGGAACAGGTACATCAGCAACAAGTGCAGCTCAAGCAATTAGAGCAAGTCGTGGAATTGGTGTTGCAGCTGCTGTAAATGCATCTGGTGGTTTAACTGGTGTAAGTGCTTCTGGACAACCAAAAGTAACTCTTACAATGGAAGATTTAGCAAGTGCTTTAGCTGAGTACGGTGTAAATGTAAAGCGTCCTGATTTTTATCGGTAGAAAGAAAAAAAAAGATATTTATGCATTTATTTTCCAATATGTACAGTAGACTAATTATATTTTTATTTTTTTATTTTTTATTTTATCGTTTACCCCCAGAACCGTCTTGAATTGCCCTATTTTAAACAAGTAATAAAAAAAAAAAAAAAAAAGGGTCAGCAAACATTAACCAAGAGCAAAAAAAAAAAAATAAACAAACATACCTTTTCCGGGTTGGACTAAAATCACCAAGTTTATATCCGACCATATTATCTTTAATTTCAATAGTATTATATACTTTACCATTATGAACAGCAAATTTAAGTCCAACAAAATTTGGAAGAATTGTACATGATCTAGCCATTGTCTTAATTGGTGGATGTGGAACTGCTGGATCAGGTCGATATAATTTTAATGGTACAATATGTGGTCCCTTCCATGTAGATCGTTTTAATTTAGGTAACGTCACCCTCATTTTTCTTTTTTTTTGATGTGAAAGAAGATTTCTTTGTCAAGACTTGTTTTTTCGAGGTTGATTGGATTTTTTCTCGAGCTGGGAAGTAAGATTATCAAGATAATCAAGAGAAATCTAAAATATTATTAATTTAATTTAATTTTTTTTTTCTTTCTTCTTCTTCCTCATCTTGAAAAAGTCTACAGCGAAATTGTGGCCATGATCGCCAGCAATGTCGTCTTCAGAGCAGCATCCAATTCTACTCCAGGATCTTTGTGGGGTATGTCACGTTGGAGAACAGAAATATAAATGTCCTGGATGTGGTGTCAAATACTGTTGTGTGGAGTGCTTTCGGAAACATAAATTACAAACATCATGTTCAGGACGGGTTGATGTAACTAAATTCAAGCCTAGATCAGATTTAATGAATCAGGCAAGTGTTGATAGGGATTACAATTTTCTTGTCAGACTTGATAGGGCTGTTAAGGGTTCTGGTCTAGCAAGATCAAATTACCCTAGTACTAGTGAATCAAAAGCTCCCACTAGAAGGTATGGTGATAAGCGTGGTGTTCATGTTTATTCTGTACCTCGCGGTATGGAAAGAAGTAAACAAAATAAATCTGGTTGGAACAAGAAATTAAAAGTTTTTTGCTGGACTGTTAAATGGTGTCTAGTTGATGGTGATCAAGTTATTCATTCCAAGATTTCTCCACGTATTGCAGAAAATAAACTTGTAAAAGATTCGGTTCCAAAGGATTTAATTTCAACAGATTTTGAAAAATATAATCCATTATTCTTATTGGAAAAGGTAAACTCATCAGTTCTTTTACCTCTAGAAAGTGAAAAGACTCTACAACAAGTACTACGTTCACAATTTGTTATTGAATTCCCTAATATTTATATTTGTTTCCCACAGAGTCGTCATCTCAATATGGCAGAAGAAGAAGAAGAAGAAGATTCCAAATCAATAAAGTTCAGCAACTACACATTACCAAAGGGATACAGTATATTTATCCCAGAGAAGACTGATTCAAGTTCTGACAGTTCTGATTCTACTTCTTCTTCTTCTTCTTCTTCTTCTAGCTCTGAATCATCTAGTGATTCTGATGATAATACACTAACTAGTGCACAAGACCCTACAAATGATACCCAGATGAGCGGCAAAATCCCTGCACTCTCAGGTTATCATAGTGATAGTAGTCAAGATGATCCCCCTGATGAGCTGTCTTCGCGACCTACTTAGAAAGAGGCTACGGGCCGTATTGTCTACAAAGTAGTACTCAACAGTAGGTGGAGAAAAAAAAAGAGGGTCAGCATAACGATATGAATGTGTAAATATGAAAATTTTTAAGTAAATTATAAACTATATACTGCTTTTTCCCGTTTGATGATGGAAAGGAAAACTTGCATGCGAACCTTTAGCTTCATGGCAGCGTTTAAGATTGACATTCGCCGTGCAGGCTACAGATGGTGGTATACATATTTCGTTTCTAAGGATTTTCTTTTATCAATTTCTTTCTAGACTTAATGGGCGTCTACTGAATAGAACAGGCTACAGTTTTTGCGCTTCAATCAGTGACTATTGGAGATACTTCCTATCTGTCTTTTTTTGGTTCGAGATCCACTGCCGTTAGATTGTACCCCATAACCCCTCACCAACTGAAGTTTTTCTTGTCATTAGAGAAAGAATACGCGATGCTGATTTATTTATTTTCCAGTGTCATGGCTACGTAAGTTACACAAGAAAAAATAAGCTCGGTAATGTTTTTGGGAGGAGAACAAGACTGGGATTTGCATGCACGTGACTTGCACCTTTTGATCGCGCCCCTGAGTAAAGGAGAATTATCTCATCTCATCTCATCTTCAACCACTAGGGGCGCACACCAAAAGGAATGATTAGAGACTATGACCAATACGGTCAATTATGAGATTTCTTAAATTTAGGTCTTCTTTGGATAAGAAGCGTTCCCAGAGATCTTCTTCAAAATGCAAAAATGAAACTGCTATTTTACCATGTCTAGTCCGATCGGGGAGAAATTCAACATTGCAACCTCTTCAAAGTACCACGGCAATTCCAGATATTAGTGGTGATGTCGTTACTCCTTCTCATAAGAGTCTTGTTGAAAATACTCTACGTTCTTTTAACGCGTCAGATGGACCTCATCCCCAATCTCGGCCTGCTATTCCATCTACACCCGATCAAGAAGATTCACAAATTATTATCCCTGATAATCATAATGTAGTGAATTCACCTAATGCTCCCCCGATCTGTTCACCTAATTTATCTCAGCAAAAATCGGCACCTACTACGGCTGAGACTTACACTGGGGACGAAGGAATGCCATCTTCCTATCCTAGTCCTGTGCCTGACTTTTCAGCTCAGTTGGTTTATCCAAAAATATTTACAGAGTATGATGATTCGTTTCTTGGTCCCGGTGGTTCAACAATAAGAGGTGCTTCCAAGTACTATCGGAATGAAAAGACATTGAATAAATCATTAAAACGCTTAGATATGCAATCAGTTGTACTACAAATGGCAGAAGATATGGCTTATCAGGAAGCTCAATACAGTATACGAAGTCAAGAACATGAAGAACGCGAGAAAGCTTTGAAAAAGATGCTACTTGAATGCGGGGTACCAGCTAATGTTATTGATCGTCGGCTTCTAGAAACCAGAACACGACCTCGTCGATTAGTATCGGACTCTAGAGTGTCTTCTTATAATTTAGACACAGATTCTGGAAGTGCACCTGAAAGGGAGGGAACTCCAACTCTAGTCGAAGAGATGTTGGCAGAAGCAATGAGTGAAGTTGCTGTTACTGGAGATCCTAGATCCTCTCGCTCTATTTCAAATGCTCCTAGTCGGTCTGTGAGAGATGACAAGAGTCGAAAGCGTCATAGTATGCCTTGTTGGCCCTCACAAGTTGATCATTTTCAGTCACCAATTTATTCATCTGTCTCGTCATCTTTATCATCTTCTTCTTCTTCATTACAGACTGAAAGACTCCCGTATAATTCTAGTATTACCGAATCAGATGATTCTTTTCATGGATCCTTGACAACGTCGAAAAAAGGATTCCCAGTCTTGACTGCTTCTAGAGGAGACATATTTCCTTCTTCAATTCGCGCAGTTCCTGATAGACGTACATCACTCCCTAGTCAAACTTTATCTTCTAGTATTTTCTCTCCAGGAAATACTAGATCAAGTGATTTATCATCCCTTATGGAAACTGAAGCTTCAACATCATTATCAGCTGCGACTCTTCCTTGGGAGGGCAATGGTCCTGCTGATCGTCTATGGCATTTTCCTGCTAGTATGGTAAAGACTGCTAATCAAACAATAGCATCTTCAGATTGGATTCCTCAAATGATTCGTGATCATGTTCTACATCAAGAAGGTTTGCATGCAAATTCTGGTTCACATCAAAAATCTTTAGCTCCTGTAGAGCTTCGACCTATGATTCCTGAAGCCAGTAAACCACCTCCATTAGCTCATTGTCGTGGATCAGTACCTGAATTGAAAATTTCTGCTGGACGTGCGGCAGACAAGTATGCATTCTCATCTCAAGATCTTGCACCTCCATCAGAAACATATCTTGGTGATGGTGGTTGTGGAGATCCTTCTTCAAATGATAATCAGGATCCTGCTCTCCTCGTTGATAGACCTCCGACTCGTCGTGTCTTGACTGATAGGTTTGGTTTTATGTATGAGCCACGCGAACGAGAAGAAGAATCATCTTATGTTCCTTATGGATCTGGTGACGAAGAGACTATCCATGCTGTTGGGCCAAGTGAGTCATCACAGTTTGGATTGAACGATTTGCGAGTAGTTTCAGGAACGCACAGTGTATCAGGAAAAAGAAAAAGGCAATCTTGGATTATGTCAAATGAATCTAATTCTAATGATATGCGATCTATGAATCCATCATTGGCAATTTCAACGACTGCAGCTGTTCCTGAATCGATTAAAACTGGTACAGGGAATGAGACATCACAAGAAGTTATGGGACTTTTATTGAGTCGATTAGCACATATTCATGATTCACTTCAAAAGGAACAGATTGCTAGATGGGATGAATTTTTTAGACAAGTTTATTCATCAAATCACAGAAGTAATACAGAAATTGATCATGGTCATTTATTGGGAATATTTGGTGGTGGATTTCTAACACAAGGTAGATATCAAAAGAAGAATGTACGTATGTGGAATAAGTTTCGTCAACTTGTTATGAGTGGTGTACCAGTAATATATCGAGCAAAAGTATGGAGTGAATGCTCAGGAGCGATAAATTTAAAAGAACCAGGTGTTTATGATGATCTTTGTATGAGGGATGCAGATCCTGATGTTGTTGGACAAATTGATTTAGATATGCATAGGACAATGCCATCTAATATATTCTTTGCTGGAACAGGACAAGGAGTTTCAATGTTGAGAAGACTTTTAATTGCATTTTGTAATAGAGATTCAAATATTGGATATTGTCAAGGAATGAATACAATTGGAGCAACATTACTTTTAACACATGAAACTGAAGAAGATGCATTTTGGACATTTGTTAGTTTAGTTGAAAATATTCTTCCTCAAGGATATTTTGCAATTAATCTAATTACATCTCGTGCAGATCAAGAAGTTTTTGTTGAAAAATTTAAAGAATTAATACCTGATCTTTATAATTTTCTTACACAAGAATTATGTGTAAATATTCAAGCAATTACATTTGATTGGTTCCTTGGTTGCTTTTCACATTGTTTAAATGCTGAATTAGTATTTAGAATATGGGATGTCCTTTTATGTTTAGAAGGTGAAATATTCCTTTTTAAAGTTGCTTTAGCTTTATTTAAATTATTAGAGAATGATCTCTATCAAATGAAGTCTGGTTCAGAAGTTTATAAATTTATGAAGAATTTAAATACTACATGTTCTGGTTTAAATATTGAGCATATTATTGATTATACCCAAACATTAAAGGACTCAATTACATATCAAGACATTAGGAGATTGCGTGAGATTGAAATTGGCAAATTAGGGGGGTTTTAAATCTTTTTAATTTTTTTTTTTTTTCTTATTTCGCATTATTTGCATTTTGCTTTGGCGCTGAGTTATTCTCGTTAGAAATATTTTTTTCTTTTTCTGTTTTATTTTTTATATGCGGCGGGTTTTTTTGTTTTCTAAGGGGAGGGGGGTTGTCCATTGACAAGTACTATTGTTACTTACAGTCCTTGGTGAATTAAGTTGATTAACAGATATTTTATTATTATTGATGATGATAAGACAGACAAGACAACCTTGGGCTTCACATCGTTGTATCGTAACAATAAAAGATCGTTGTAACCCAAGTCTACCTACGTCTTGTCCCAACATCCAAGAAGTTGTTGTTAAAAACATCCTTCATCTCTAATAAGAATAGCACAAATACATTTCAAAGTGCAGTCTCTTGAATTTTTCATATAACCTCTACCAAAGAAAGAGAGACCGGAAAAAAAAAAATGCGGTTAACGGCAGATCTCATTCGGGAGGCTCCATCATACATCAATCCATTGAATGATCGAGAATTATATCTTCGAGGTAAAAATTAAATATATATGTTGATGTTTTTTTTTATTTAAAATAAAAGTTACTAATTTTTATGGGTAAAAAAAAAAGGTCATCGGATACCAGGTATTGAAAATATGGGTGTGAGCAAGGATCAAAATGATGCAATAGATTTAAGTGAGAATGAAATTCGACAACTAGGTAATTTTGCTCGTTTACCAAGGTTACGACATTTACTTTTAGCAAGAAATAGGATATCAGTAATTCAATCAGATTTATCAACATTTCTACCAAATTTAACAATTTTAGTATTAAGTGATAATTTATTATCACAACTTGTTGACTTGGAACCAATTGGAAATTTTAATAGGCTAGTCCATTTAGTATTAGTCAATAATCCAGTTACACAAGCTGATAATTATAGATTATGGGTAATTTGGAGGAATCCAACAGTGAGATTTTTAGACTTTATTAAAGTTAAAGATTCTGAACGTGTGGCTGGACGTAAGTTATTTGGTCAAAATGATCAACAAATTACTCCATTAGCACAACGTATATTGGGAGTCAAGGCAAAGACATTTGATGTTGATCAAGTTGGATTATCTGGAGGTGAAAGAATTCAACATCATCATCATGAGTTGACTGAATCCGATCGAAAAAGGTTACAAGAAGAATTACAAAAAGCAGTGTCAATACAGGATATTGAGAAGATTGATCGTCAGCTCAAGCAGGGATACTTGTGAAAAACCTTTTTTTTTTTTTTGCCTTGGATTGTATATTATAAAAAGAATTGTGTTTATATATATTGTGTATTTTATTTTATTTTATTTTTTTTCTTCCCTTACTTCTGGCATATTGGGGGGGTTTCATGGTAAACGCCAAAAGATAAATTAGTATACATCTGCTAGACCCAAGTGTAGGCTTGCATTATTTTACCTTACAAGTTTTAGAGAAATGTAATTAGGCTTAGCCTCTTTTTAGGAGTTTTTATACGGATCAAGACTTCCTCCAAGTGGTCAGTATACAGTATTCGCTAGGTTTTTTTTTTTTTTTAGCAAGCGTTTTATGTGTGATTGGAGTCTGCTCTATTTTACATGTGTTTAGCTGTAAAGAAGTAAATCATGGTCTTTGTAAAACAATTTTATTTTATTTCTTTTATTTTCATTCTAGTTAGTTATAGGGTACATAAGACAAATGAAGTGGTGTACAATAATTATCCTTATAAGTAGGCTTAACGCTAAGTTTAAATGCAAAATCATTCAACTTGCAACCATAAAATTCATAATTATGGTGACCATCATCATGAAGTTGATAAATTTCAAGAGTTTCTTTATCATACCCAAATAAGGAATTATTTTTATCTTTTTCTTCTTTATCATCACCAGAAGAGAAAAATTTAAAAAATCCAGTCTCATTATCAATGCGTAGCATTCCATGAATTGGATTTCTTTCACGTGTTCCAGTACTTGTTTTCCAAATTTCCATTTCAGAACCAGCTTCTAGATTACCAAGTTGAGCAATTGCAATTTTTCCACCCACCATACGCTTTGTAGGAATGTAAAAATTATCATTACCATCAATATTGGCATTCCCCTCCAATGTAATAATATTTGTTGGTATTGTTGCCTTAATTACATGCCTTTCAATCAAAGATGAGGCAGAATTATCTGGTGCCGGAATGGCAAGGACACCATTGATACCAAATGCGATAATAGCGGATATAATAGTAGACTTCATTGTTGGAAGAAAAAAAACTGTAAAGTTAAATTAGATATATATATATATATAACGGTATAAAAGATAGACACGGTATATCCATGTTATGAAAATTCTCAGAT
This sequence comes from Trigonopsis californica, assembly GCA_030574475.1. NCBI lineage: Eukaryota > Fungi > Ascomycota > Trigonopsidomycetes > Trigonopsidales > Trigonopsidaceae > Trigonopsis > Trigonopsis californica. Next base: position 21,533 of record JAJMFC010000088.1, read on the forward strand.
CTACTTGGGTATAATGATCAAAATTAATTAAAAGTTGGCGCAGCTCATCAACTCGGCTTAAAAAGATATGAAAAATTGGGGTATAAATGAAATTTTTTTTTTTTTTTTTTACTATATATGAAACCTATCTGATATAACATAAGTGTAAGATCGAGGAGGCGAATAGTTTCGACAAGCGGCCCTACGATCGGCACGGGCATCTGGCATTTTTGCTTGTAATTATTAGATCGTGCCACATTCAACGATGACGCCGAAAAGAAGAAAAGCTTTTTGAAATAGAAACAATGATCACAATGGTAGACTTGCATAGGGGTTTTTTATACCTAGCTACATCTATCTACATTAATTTTCCTGATAAACTTCATTGTCCCCGGGGAAAAAGTTCCCATTCAGATCTCGGGCGCTTGGATGTGACTTATTTCCCAATCAAGGAAACCGGGTAAAAGAAAAAAAAAATATTCAAATTAACACGACAATTTTTTGTATACATTGGGTTGAATACACAATAATATACCTACTAAAAAAGTAAAAAGACAACAACAAAAAACAAGCAAGCAACAAAATGACGAGGGGACATAACAGCCATATTCAAATAACAAAACAACAAAGCGTAGAAAAGGTATCAAAAAACAAAAAAAGTACAAAAAACACCTCAAAGCTAGTAAATAAAAAAAAATCAAGTGCAAGTATTTGTTTTTTTAAGCCAAGACAATTAACGCGAAAAAAAGCGCCAATTTTTCACAAACCTCTCCCCCACCCCTATAAATTCCTATGAACTTTCTTTATTTCTTTAAGCCTTTTTCTTTTTCTCTTTTTATTTATCGCCCTTGGGTTTTTCTTTTTTTCTTTTTTTTGTCAATTCTATCTCATGCCAAATTCCTCCTCTTTAAATCGTATGGATATGCAAGTTTCTTTTCTCAAAAAAAAAAAAAAAAAAAAAGGATATAACATTTCGTAAAAAAAAATACCATGACCGCAAAAAAATCAACCTTATTCATCAAGAGCTCCTACATCACTATATGAGCTAGGTGTTGCAGTATTACTTCTTGTAGGCTCCTCTTGAAAGTAATCATTAATATGATGCAAAGTTATTGAACTAAATTGTGAAAATGGATCATTAGCATCTAATGTAACACGTGCAGGATCAGTTGGAGTCTTTGAACCAGGTGTTGAATTACCTGTACGAATATTTTCTTCAATATCTCCATTAACAAGTTTTGATTTTGGTCCAGAAATTTCAATACTTGAACTTTCCTTCATCTTTCTAAAATTAAGTGCATCAACATCTTTACCTTGAACAGGTACAATAGGTGGTTTCTGATTTCTCAGTAATGCCCATTGGGTATTTCGAAAAAATGGATGAGCCTTGACATCTGAAGCACCAGCGCGTGATCCTAATCTCTTATGTTCATCTTTAATAAGTAGCTTCTTGATGAGATTTTTACAAAGACCAGATACTTGAACATTTGGACTATCAGGAAATGAAACATCATTCTTTAGCACATTAGCAAATGTTGCATTCCTTGTCTTACCCTTAAATGGAGTTATCCCATAAAGCATCTCATATATCAAGATACCCAAAGTCCACCAATCAACAGCACTTGTATGACCATTACCATGAATAACTTCAGGAGCAATATATTCTTCAGTACCTACAAATGAATTTGTTCGAAAATCTGCAATGCATGCCTTTGTATCAATAGCTGGGCCATTATGAAATCCTGCACCTTTTGATCCAACAATTGCTGGTTGTCCATTAGATCCTGATTGTTTTGAAAGATCAAAATCTGAAAGCATTATATGACCAGATTGATGTAGTAAAATATTTTCTGGTTTTAAATCTCGATATATATATCCCATAAGATGAAGATATTCTAATGCAGCAATTACTTCTGCAGCGTAAAAACGAGCATCATCCTCTGGAATACATTTTCCCTTTCTCGTTTGTAAAGCTCTAAAAAATTCACCACCCATGCAATATTCCATACAAAGATAAAGATAATCTTCACTTTGAAATGAGTGATAAAGTGTCACAATAAATGGGAAATTACTTGCAGCAAGAATTTCTTGTTCAGCTAATGCTCGCTTTATCTTATTGCGTTTAATCATTTCACGCTTATTCAATACCTTCATTGCATATAATTGACTATTTCTCTTATCCCTCACAAGGTATACCTTACCAACATCTCCTTTACCCAAAAGTTTAATCTTTTCAAAAGTTGCAGGGGTAACCTCGACCTCTTTAATCTTGATTGAATTACTAGAATAGGACCGGCCATTTCCAGCAAACATTTGTGGTCTCCCAAATTCTCGGCTATGTGACATATGATTATCTCCAAAAGAAGGTGATGGAGCTGGACTTCGAGATGTACCTATATTTCTAAATCCTGAAAATAATCCCATACTTGAACCAGATGGTACACGAGGGATGGATGTAACATTTAGCCCATGATTGGTTTCATCAACCGCAAGAGGAGGGACTGGAGGGGGTACATCCGATGATGATGTATCTGGTTCACTAATATTAGTTTCCGAGACAGTGCGTCGTAGCCTCCGCACAAAACCAAAATTGTGTTTAGTGCTACCTGGCGTCGTCGGCCGGGAGCTGGCAGTAGTAGTAGTATTGCTGTTCGAGGTTTGTTGGTTGTGTGTCGCGCTACTATTATTAGAAGTATGAGCAGCAGACCTCGGTTTCGGAGAGCTCAGTCCAGGCGAAGTCGAAGGAATAGGAGAATTCGGTAACGGCGGCTGCTTTTTATTTGATATCCCATTATTTGTAGAATCGTACCCTCCCAGAGATGGTGAAGGTGGTTGGGATGGTGAGCGGATACGAAGGAACCTCGACTTGATATTTTGAGGTGCATTTGTATTTGACTTTGGGGTTAAAGGGGATGAATTACCATTCTCTTCTCTTGTATGATTCACTGTTGCCTCAGTGTTGGAACTGGGAGGGCTGATATCAGAGTTGTCAAATAGCTTAGGACTTTGAGGTGGAAAGGCTTCATCCTTATCGTGCTGACTATTAAACCTGAAAAAGTTTTTAATCTTCTGAGGGAAATGAGTATTGTTGACAGGAGGAGGTGGTGGTGGTGGTGGTGTTGCTGCGCTCATTATTGTGCCCTGTTGCTGGTTGTGGTAAACAGGTTGCTCCTGCTCGTGTCCAGCAGTGGTGGTGGTGTTGGTAGTAGTAGTAGCACTGCCGCTGCCAGTTTCCCCGGACGGCACTGGGGCGGGTGATCCCACGAGGCTCTCTACATCAAACACTGAAGGCATTTCCGCCTCCGCTGATGTTTAGAATTTTCCACAAGATTCAAAAGAAAATTTACTCCTCGAAAAGGAGAAATTCAAACTGTTGAATAAAAAAAGAAGGGCTTCAAAACACCGCGATCGGCTTCTTGTTGGGTAAGATAACTAACACAGGGTTGCCAGCGCTCCCCAAATCCTAACTTAACTCCACAACCACCGCGTGCCGAGTTTTAACTTACACAAGAAACAGGCCATTTAACGCGTCACAGTTACGACGCGTAAGTAATTAGCTTTTTCCTACAAAAGGTATACAAAAAAAAAAATACTAGACAAATGTATTGAAATAGAAACATTCTTTTTTAGAGGGGTGTCTATATCTACGTAATATTTTTTAGAGTCCTCCAAAACGCGTCGTCACAGTAGAATTAGTTGACCATCATGAAGCATTAATTTGCAAACCGCTTATTCATTCATTCATGACATGACATCAAGATCACTATCGCGCTCTACCTAAAACGTCCTTCAGAATTAATATACGCGCCACACCTGAAGACAGGCCTATAACCAGTTTATAATCCCTGCACATCTTGTTAGCTCAAAATAATCTCCAGCAAAAAAAAAAAATTAGGTACTTATCTGAGGAAGAAGGAAAAGAAAAAGGTAGAGGAAGACAAAGGGTCGCTCAGCGGGCACGCTCGAAAAGAAAGAAAAAAGACCACAAACTTGTCGGATAGAAGCAAAACCTGAAGCAGATCACCAAAATAAGTGATCCTTGATCAACAGACAAGCCTAAACTTTGACGACTCCGACTAGCAGAGGTCCTGTATCGCAGCATTCAAAATTTTTTTTCAAACTCCTTTTGTTCCAGGCAAATCCTTTCTTGACAAGCTGCACATTCGCTAGACCACTATACTTGCCATTCAATCAAGGGCAGAAAATGCATTCATAGTACTCACTACTACTAATATCTTGAAATTTTCGAATTTCCCTGGTCATCAGGCTGTCAGAAGATGTCATTGTCATCTGCAAACAATCTCCAGCGAGAGTCAAAATTTCTGCCCATCCGTAATGGAAATAATCAACCAGACCCCTCTAGGACAGGACTTTTACTTTTAGGACTTAACTGAGTCTCTCAAAATGAGATATAATAACTCTCGCCCACAGGGAAAATGTCATCCATTGAAAAACCTGCAAAGTGTAGAATTGGATACATGAACAAAAAATTGTCACCATCCAATCTAGGCATCCTCAAAGCAGGCCCAGCAGGCCTAACCTGGAGCAAGTATACCGACAGACATCATATTGCCTCTTCAAGCGAGACCTGTGCGGTGAGACGCATGACCAGCAATGTATCTGAGTTATCTTATCAGAAATTGGAACCCCCCCATGGCGCAGACTCAACCTAAAATTTCGAAAAAGATACACTCAGATTGAGTCAAGTTGTCAATGAGATTGCAGTCCTTATGGAAGCCAACCCAAGGATTTGCTAGCAATAGAGAGAAAGTAAACAAAGTGTGCATGGTAAAGACCAGCAGCATCCTTTTAATTTCAGGTTTCACACCTACTTCAAACTAGGCATTCCGGCAAAATTACACTTTGGGGGCATTTGATGTGACCACCTCATAAAGACAACTCGTAAACTCTGTATGGGAAGTGTGATCTCGTCGTAGTTCAAGACTGGCTTGAAACGGGGGGTTTTTCCTGGCCCGTAAATGTCCAAGCACGGTATCAGTACAATGTCTTATTGCCTAGCATAGATTGCTCCAGATCTTGCTACAAGGGGTAGGCGGGTTAGTAGCGTAGGTTATTCGCATGCCAGAAGAAGGAAAGTACAGATCCCTCACGACAGCCTTCTTCAAGAGGCAGTTCTAATGTAAGAGATATTTCTGGCAGTCCGTCTTCCAAACAAGGGCATGCAACCAATATGAGGGGTCAAGGTTGTTACCAGGGTCAACCTGGTAAGAAAGCAATTGACGGGCAGAACGACTCCACTCCTGGGTGTTAGAGACGACGACCTTTCTTCTTTTAGAGACAAAACAAAATAAAAGCTTGTATAAATAAATACAATTACAAGCGGACTATTGCGCTGTCTGCCTTGATTGAATTTGCATAAGTATATTGACCCTTTCTCTTCCTCTTTGTGTGTGTAGAGAAATATAAAAAGACGCGTAACTGGCAGGCGGAGGGCGCGTCTTTGTTGGTCACGTGCCGCCTTTTTTCTGAACACCAGGGAGAATTCCCAATACAGCAATAATTACTGCCAAAGAATATCAAAAGGATGGCCGGGAATTACCCTTATTCAAGCCTGTTTGAGCAATGCTTTGGAGAGTATTTTGACGCCTTAAATCGAATAAGTCTGCAGGGATTTTTACTTTCATAGGGATATCAATTTTCAAAACGGCGAGATCCGCTTCTCAAGGTTAAGAAGAAAAAGAAAAAGAAAAAGGATAATGACTACAACAACTGCAAGCACGGAAAAGAGCGGCTTCATAGATGATGAATTCTCGAGGCTGCCAGTGGTATTGGAAAGTACATACGGGATGGAGTCTGATGTTTCGAATGCATTGGCAGGCCGATACCGAAGCTTACTTTCCCCCATCACTAATTTGAAATTTCGAGGCCGGGTTATGCAAGATATGAAGGCCAATAAGGATAGTAATGTATTTCAGGTATCTCCTCCGACCCCAGATGAGGTGTGTATTGAGAGACATGACCTTGTTTCTAGAGTAATCGGGGTTGCTGCAACATGGCTCGATCTCGAGTCGAAGGACAGTTACATTTCTGAAATGTCATATCAGGTACTTCTTGCTCAGGTTAATTATGCAAGCTTTATCGGATGCAGGTGTGTATTTATACAGGGGCCTAGCAAATCTAGTAATAGTGTCCGTTATGCATCTTGCGTGAGCAGATTATTAGATGAAGTTGCTCTAGTTCACATCAGTATATATTTACCAATGATTGAACAAGATTGGCGAGATGATGACCTTTCAGCGTGGTCTATATGGAATACGATACGCACCGTTTCAGATTACAGTGCTCGACTTTCCGTTAGTCTGCTCATGTCTGCATCTTTACCTCGTGATACTGTTTTGACGAGATGGTTTTCTGAACCAGTTGCATACTTTATTGTCAGTTCAAGTATATTTATTAGCAATATAAAGAAGTATCCAGTATTACCCAAGGGTCATCAATTGACACTGGTGAAGTTTTTTAGTCGCAAGATTGGGGTTGTACTGAAGGATGTGGATTCTCCAGGAAATTTTGAAGGTGGATCTGCTTCTTTTGTGATATATATTCAAAAGTTGATGTCTATGCGTTCAGAAAAGTCTAGAATGGAAGAATTTGCTCATGGTTATGAAGATTCTATAAGGAATATGATGCAACCACTGATTGAGGATTTGGATTTGGAAAATTACGAAATGTTTGAAAAGGACCCTGTAAAATATGAGCAGTATGCCAATGCTATATATGCAGCGATTCGTGATTTGGCTCCCAAGGATTCAATATCGGTAGTTATTGCTGGAGCGGGCAAGGGAAAAATAGTCGAGTGTGCTTTAAGAGCAGCTGGTCAATCATATTCGCGTGTCAAGGTAATTGCTCTAGAAAAGAGTCCCAATGCTTGCATTTATCTATCACAGCGAAACCAGTCTGAATGGTCTGGGCAAGTGGAAGTTGTGGAGGTTGACATGCGGTACTGGAAACCAGAGCAAAAGGCTGATATAATTGTATCTGAGCTATTAGGAGGGTTTGGTGATAATGAGCTATCACCTGAATGCTTGGATGGTATTCAAGACCATTTGGCACCAGGGGGTATAATGATACCGTCATCATATTCATCTTTTATATGTCCAGCCATGTCACATAATATACATTGTTCGGTACGAACGCTAGATAGCTTGAATAAGGGTGCATGTCATACTCCATATGCTGCAATGCTTCATTCTGTTGATTATCTATGCAAGGATGTACAAAAGGCATGGACTTTTCATCATCCAGCACCTTTTAAGACTGCTAATAATGTGCATAATGTGCGACAATCTTTGAATGTGTTCAACATATTAGAAATGGGGGTTGTGCACGGTATTTCAGGATTTTTTGAAGCTGTTTTATACAAGTCTGTGGAGTTATCTACGAATCCTCAAACTGAGGCAATTAAATGTCCAAATTTAATTTCTTGGTTTCCAATATGGTTTCCATTGGAAAGCCCAATTTTTGTACCGGGTAATTCTGAAGTTGAAGTATCGCTATGGAGGTTGACGAATGGTCGCAAGGTATGGTATGAATGGTGTGTTGAGGTGTATACAATTAAAAATGTGGAAAAGAACAATCGCCTCAAGATAGCAACTTCAGTAACGCATAATCGCCACGGTAAGTATATGTCTATGCTTATGTGAATTAGAGAGAGATTACTATAGAATTTTAGAGGAGCCCTTATTTTTTCTTTTTTCTTTTTACATCATTTACGTAATTTTTTGTTTGTTTGGTTTCAGGCCCGGTTGGCATGGAGAAGCCATTGTTCCGCTTTACCCAGTCACGAAAGCAAGCTTAAACAGCCCAACGGAACCAGGGGGGCATAAATTTTTTTTGCGACGATCTTTTTTTAAATCTACAAGAAACAAACCAAGAGGTAAAAATCATATGTCTACGACGGGTATATGTCTTGCTCCACTATCAGCAGGAGCAATGGACAATTCCAGCGTTGACCCGGACTTGGTTGATTTTCCCACCATCCCTGAGTCTCCGATAGATGCCAACAACAACAAACCAAATGGCAATGCATCATACCCAGATGGGATACTCAATGGAAAGGGAAAAGAGGGAAAAATTCTTTATGTTGGCTTGTGTGGAAACAGCCATTATAAGGATCGCATGGACTCTTTTCGGTTTGCATGTAGGGAAGCCCTTCGGCCGATAATTGAGAAGGAGACCCCTATCTTAGCGCACTTGCAGGTATAATTGGGCAACTTTTGCTTTTTTTTCTTTTCCTTTTTATTGACTTTGTTTTATTCTTAGAAACGGTGCAGGTCGCCCTTTCTGGACTTATATTTCGCATGGTCGGCCAACCTTGGAACGCATACTTTTTACCTTATATTTTTGCCAATTCCAATTTTTAGCGGGTTCTCGAGATTTGCAACAGGGTAAGCCATTTTCAAATCTCTGTCTTTGCTTATTTCATTATATTGACGCAATTTTTTTTTTCATTTCAGTCTTATCCTTGAGCTGGCTCTCGGAGTATACCTCAGTGGATGCGTCAAAGACTATTTCTGGTAAGAAGACTGGTTATTATCACCTTGAGTAAAACGAATTTTTTATTAACGGTAGGAAATTTCAAGTTTGCCTCGCCCTCTGTCTCCTCCTCTTCAGAGAATTAGTATGTCTAATTCGGCTGCTCTTGAGTATGGCTTCCCCTCTACGCATACGGCAAATGCAGTTGCTTCCGTATTATGGACCTATTACTGTTTGACTACTCAAGATTCTGTCCAGAGTCCCTTGGTCCAGTATGTTACCTTGTTTCTGTGTTTTGTTTACCTAATGAGTCTCGTCCTTGGTCGACTTTATTGTGGCATGCACGGATTTGCTGATGTTATTATTGGGGCATTCCTCGGCGTCGTATCTTTGGGTTTGACAATTATGTGTTTACCAATTATAGATGCTTCCTGTTGGAATAAAACTTCCGGGGCTGTTCCTTTGAGTGTGATTATTCTTGGATTGATTTTAGTCCGCATTCATCCTGAACCAGTTGATCCATGTCCATGTTTTGAGGATAGTGTTGCATTTGTCGGTGTTATGACTGGAATTCTCCTTGGAGGATGGGTTTATACACGATCACCCTTTGCTCCAGCATTGAATGAAAGTCTCCAGTATAATTATTGGAATACTGGGATTCTATCAACTGCTGCACGCATTGTTGTTGGATCTTTGTTAATCCTTATATGGAGAGCAATGGCAAAGCCCTTATTGCTTTCTATATTACCTCACATTTGGCGTGTGGCTGAACGTATTGGCATAAGTTTACCTCGAAAGGATTATATTCGAGCATCACAATATGATAAGGTACCTGATATTCCTGATCAAACTATGCCTGATATTCATGAGTTCCCTCAGCTCATTAGACGACTAAGCAGGAGTAGTGCCAATGTTCAGGTAGGCCCTCAAAGTGTCTCTGACGTTTACGCTCGGTTGCATTATCAAAGGACACGTTCACCCTCTGGACATAGGCGAACGCAATCATCCTCATCAGACAGCGACGTTGAAGACCAGATTCAAAATGGTATTGACCAAGCATTTGATGATGACAAGGCTAAAATTGATCAAGTCCAGCAACATGGACACGACCACAACAACAACAACAACAAAGATGGCGGTGAAGAGAATGATGAAAATGACGATCAGGACATACATGAAATGTTGCGACGCATCAAGCCAGTACGAGTCCAGTATGATGTTGAAGTAATTACAAAGTTTATTGTTTATTCAGGGATTGGCTTTGCAGGTGTGTGTGCTGGCCCCTTTGTCTTCCGATGGTTGAGAATTGAAGGAAATTAAATAATAAATTAAAAAATAAAAAAAATAAAAAAAAAAAAATAAAGAAAAGGACAAGGTCGGGGTGGTTAGCCGAAAAGACTTTATATTTATTTTACTCTTGTCTTTTCAGATTTTTCCTTTTTTTTTTCTAATTATTACGTTTCTGCACATGGATTTTTCTCTTTACTACAACAGAAAAAAAAAATAAATCAATCAATCAATCAATCAATCAATATTTGTATCAACAGGATGGAAGAAAATCTGTGGGGTTCCTTTTTTCTTTTTTCTTTTTTTTTTTCCTTTCTTTTTCTCTTGTTCTCATTTTAATTTTTTTCTCGATTTCTTTAATTTCTCTGTAGCTGGAATATTTTTTTTTTTCATGGAAATGTACAATGGTTTTAATTTTAATTAATAAAGAAATAAGATACAAAAATGATGGTTTTCCGAAAAATTGTTCTACGTAAGCACGAGTTGGTGCCAAAAAAAAAAAAAAAAAAAAAAAAAAAAAAAAAAAAAAAAAAAAAAAAAAAAAAGCCGAACGTTCAAGCAAGCAAGCGCACGTTGGCAATTTCATTAGCAGGTCTCATTTAAAACTTTGTATTATTATACTTTGTTTTCGATGTAGATATGTCGAATTATGTCTCATTCATTTTAACACGCCTAGGTTAGTTTGATTATTTTTTTTTATTGTAGAAACAGGATATCCGGAGTCGCGGGGTGGAAGGGGACCTCTTTTATATCTATATATATATATTATTATATTATAAACTTCTTCAGTATCTATTATTATACATGGGTGAGATAATTATTACAATCTTCCGGTACCTCTCTAGGGTAGTAGTAGTAGTAATCATCCTCATCATCAATACTAGTAGTAGTATTATCGTGTCCAATAAATACTGCATCATAGTCATCAATCATATTGATATTAAATTTACTAATTTGAAAAACATCTCCATCTTTCCTCATTGCTTTATGATATTTTTCAAGAATATTTGATCTTGTTGGCTCTTGTAGAGAAATTTCATTAAATATTGCTTCAATAAATGGATCTGATAATGTTTGTGAAATTCCATTTGATATCTCTTTAAGTGCTGATCGGTATCTTCGTATGTTGCGGTGAAAATATCGAAAACAGCCACGATCTACCAAGGATAAGTAAAAATCAATATCATCACCATCATCCTCATCATCGTAATCAGATTCTTTTCTTCGTTTATTATTAACTATTCCACGCGATATCAATCGCATTACTCGACTATGAAGTTCTTTTGCAAATCCAATTTGCTTAATGTGTAGAGACTTTTTAATTGTAATTTTTTCCCATTTATTTGGTGAGAATAACCAGTTAAAATATCGAACTGGTACATGCATCTCTAAACGACCTGCTTTTGTAGCTTGCCAAGCTATTGCTCTTATTCTTGTAATCATTCGAAGTCTTAATGCATTATAATACCTCCATTGTTGACTACGATGAGTCAACATTTTGAATGATATTGGATGTTGTTGATCCGTTTTTTCATTTAGCATTGCAAACCCATCTAACGGAATTCCTGACCTAGCTGCATGAGAAATCACACTAAGAAGAAACTGTGCTTTATAGACAGCTATTGATGACATTTCTTCACCATCAAGTAAACGATCGGGTATTGGCGGATTTCGTAAGGGATCTTTTTTTGCATCACGTATTGCTTCCACAGGTGTAAAATACATTGCAACCCGCGCTGCATAAAATATTGCAGTTTCACTAATAACAATTTTTAATCTTCGTTCTTGATGTACAATTTCGTTCCATGCTTGCCATGCAAGTAAAAATCCTTCGTCACCTTGGTCTCTCTTAGCCCATGCCAATTTCAGTTGCACGATTAAATTATTGAATGAAAGTCGTTTTCCTTGGCTAGTATGAAGGAACCAATGAAGATGACGTGGCACCTTCTCTGAATGGTGAAATTCAAGTAGTCCATCAGATATCCGACTTGTTATTATAGCACTTTTCCCTAATTCAGGAGTATTCAAAACTCGACGAGACATACTATAAAGGAGTGATGGAATCGGCGCTTTACGACTCAAATCAATTATTGCAAGTGCCCAACGTCGTGTAACTGGTAATTTAGATTCATGAAAACACTTAATTAATCGTTTAGCTCCAGCTATATACCCCATTCTTGTAAACTCTTGTAAAATTATTGCAAAGCTATTGGGATTTGGTGCTATACGAGAAGATAGTAAAATATTGCATATCTTGGATAGTTTTTCATTACCACGATTTGACCTCGTAGCATTGAATAAATCCAAATTTAGCTTCCCCGTATTTCCAACTGTATATCTAGGTGCTACCGTCTTTCTGCAACAGGAGTTAGTTAAATTAATTCTTTTCCTTTCTTCTCTCATCAGTAAAACTTACCCTATAGTCTCCTGGAGACTTTCCATGTTACTGTCACTGCTTTGGACCACATACTTGCGCATAACAAAGGTACGCATGGAAAGTAATTTGGACCATGAAAGTTTCGCCAAATGACCACAATCGACTGATAGCGAACCCAATGCCTTCTTGTCTAAGAGTGGGCATAGCTCTGATTCAATCATTATTCTTCTATGCTCAGCATCAGTATCTGAGAGATAGGTATTATTCATATTTTTGACTATCTTTATACACGTCTCAAGAGCATATTTCAGGGTATCCATTACTGTGATATCTCTTATAAATCGAGCTACCGCTAACTCCACCACAACAGCTTGTTGTGAATCGGGCTCAATGTATGTTTCCAAGGATCCAACCTCCCGCGCATCCGAAATGCTTTTAGTCTCCATTAATTCCAATTGTTGCAAAATAAGCGCATCATTTTCAACTGATAGCTGCTTAGCCGGGATCTCGGTTCGCTTTTCTTCTAAAATTGCCAGCATCCGCGAATAATTACTCCTGTCACTAAACATTTTATAAATATGGGTATTAGGAAGCCAAACTGCCAATACCATGTGTCGAACAAAACTTGAAGATAATCGTAGGGTATGAGCTCTCGAAAGCATTGTGAGATACTGTAAAGGAGATCCAAGAGTTGGCTGGATAAATTTGAAGCAGTCTTGCTCCACCAATGGAAGATAAAATTCTAGTTCAGATGACAAAGCCATATCAGATAGAACATGCCTCAATTCGGCAGTTGACAGGCTTATTGATTCCAACTTGCTTTGGAGGCGTTCCCGTACATCATCCATATTAGTTGTACTCTTAGGAAAAAGGCTCAATACTCGATATCTTCTAGGAACTTCTTCAACGAGAAGTTTGTGGGTAGCAAAAACTGCTCTAACGGCCATTATCGTACGAAGTTCCAATGCTAGAGATACCGACTCTTTATTTGCGTACCCATCAAAAATACCCTCAGACGGAGCAAGAAAAATTCCATTTTGAGCAGCCAAAAAGGTAACAGATAATAGAAATGTTTTGAAATCTTTAACTGAGATTTGACGAAAGTTCTTGTCCGGTCTTTCAGTATTACCATCTAATGCCCTTTCAATCAACTTGGATCCATGCAACAGAGCCTCTTGTATATATTTCCTTTTTGGATTATGCTTTAATAGACGGACTAATCGTTTCCATGCTTGCACTCCCTCAGCCAAGTTATCCCCTTGTAAAATATCTAGAAATTTAGCAATACTTTGAGCCCTGTTTAATTTTCCTGTCAATTTTCTCTTTTCTTCCGCCGAATGCGTCCCGCGCAAGTTTGAACTCTGGACTGCAAGCTTCTCCAACCATTCTGAGACGAGTAACTCATCTCCCAGGGCTGATATTACAAAGTCCTCAATGTTAATATTCGGATTAGAAGAAGAAAATGTCGAATATGTGAATTTCAATAATTCGACATCTGATTCCTTTACAGCCATTTGTAAAAGTGCCATAACAGAATCAAGGTCATGATGAAAACCAGAATCGGAGAAACCTTTTACAACGCGAAATACAGCAGATTTAATATTGCATTTGTAGAAAATTTTAGCGAGCATCACAAAATCATTTGGGTTGAGTTGATAATTAGTATTGACTATGGCTGTGCATACGCGTGATAACGTCACTTGAGGAGTCAGATTGAAGGGTATCTTGACGAGCTGATCAGCCAGTGGAAGACTCAGGCTATCTTGTTTGGTCTGAGGGGGTCGAACGTTTGATAAATGGCTAAATTCAGAGGCAACAATGGCTTCAGGAACATCTTTGAGTTTGTTGTAAAGTTCTCTAATCTCTTGAAGGGGTATATTAGGCTTGTAACCAAGATCATTTGATAATTGACCTGTAGATTTCGATAACCCGTGGTTGATTCTTGAGATCATGGCAGATTGAAGTTGATCCAGTTTATGCTGTAATATTTGAAGATCATGAACCATGCCGTGTACCGATGAATCGGAAAGGAATGGTTCAGGCAAGGATTCAACCAGTTTGGGTGAAGGCAAACATTTCATACCATTAAGAGAGAAAAAGCTGCGAATATAGACATGCCGTTCAGAGTAACAAAGTCTATACCAGTATGATGTGTGAGTAATGCATGATAGTCGGGGGGATCGAAACCGTGCATGATTTGAAATCACTCTGCACCCACTGGTAGCCTTGGACGACCTTTGCATATGACAGGCAGGATGCTATAAGAAGGAGACCGAAATAATAGCAGAGACGTATAACGACTTGATAAGCATGAATCAAGTAACTTAAGTGTATGAAACGCTGTTTGAGTAATTGTTAGCCCAGTGAAAGAGGAAACAGCCTTTGAATAAGGGTGATCTCACGATAGTATTTATAATGCGCCCCAAGAGGCCAAATTGGCTACTTCAATTGAATGGTAGATATGCAGTGTTACACATTAAATCCGGAATGCACAAAAAAATCGAGGAAGTTCAAGTTGATGAGATGTCCGAGAATTGGGAAAGGAATTGTAGGTTGGGGATCTTCAATTCCCCCCGGGGAATGAATACAAAATACTGTTAAACACAAGAAAATGCTAGGATTAACTCTGAATGCTCATCTTGAAGGGGTTACCGATCTTCAACCTAAAGATTCGCCTGAAGATCCATACCGATATAGCTTTAAAGTCGAGTATGTTAAAAAAAATGCTAAGGCTCATATTATATTTCTAGAACAGATTTACTGATATACATTAGATGCGGATCATGTAGAGAAATTCATGCTAATTGGATCGACCTGGATAGATTCGTAAGTGAAAGATAACAACATCTTGTTGTTCTTTCTGTACTAACAAAAGACTATATACAGGAACAACATGTATGTAAGATCTACTTGCTCTATGCACTCGCTCTAATTTCTTGCCATTAGGAACTATCTGGTTCAAGAGGAGAGGCCAACTTTGTTTGGAAATGCAAAAATTGCAAGGTAAATTCTCCCTGTTTCTCTATTTGAAAGATCAGAACGTTACTAACTTGTACAACTGTGTGTAGCGAGAATCTACTGCATGTGAGTTGTGTCACATTAGCTCTAGCCTTTATAAAAAGTTGACATGTTTGATGTTATGCAGCTATAAAAGCTGCCCCTAAACCCTACACACTTGAAGATTCCGGTAAGGATAAAGTGATTTTAGAGTTTGATTGTCGGGGATGCGAATTCATCAAGTTTCGGCCAGATGTAAGCAGATTTTGGTCATTTTCCTTCCTCATTTTTTGTTGCGACTAACGTCAAAAAAAAAAAAAAAGTCTGAATGGGTTTGTAAAGGTGCCGAATCAAACACCATATTTGACAATATAAGCTTAATGGATGGAGAATTGTTTGATTATGATGAAAAACTTGGACAAGAGATCTCCATTACTGATATCCGCTGGGAGATCAAGCGTGTGTAGAGGATAAATGTTAATAAATAAATAAATAATTATAGCCAAAATAATAAAAAAAAAGGAGGATTCGTGCTCCTAAACGCCAAAGAAATAGCCAAAAAACAATATTAAGGAAGCAACAAGACAAGCGTCAGAAATCTATCCCTCTATTTCTTGAGATATGCATGTAGAGATTCGACTTTTACTCTTTTTGACAGACCCACTCGGTATTTTGGACGTTTTGGACTCGTAGACAAGAGCCTTGTTGCTGGAGGCTTTACAATATTCGCCGCGTCAATTTTGGGAGATAACTCAGGAGGTTCCTTGTTCTCCTTTGCAGTGTTGTGACTAGGAACATGTGCTGGCTGCGAGGGTTCTTTCTTGTCCTTTTGGTTTTCGACTGGTTCAGGCGACAGCTTCTCCGATAAGAGAGGGAGTTGGGTTGGAAACTTTGAGTTGCTAATCAAACTGTCATCTGAGGAATGATGTGCCAGATCAGGTGCTTCATCGTGGTGATGTGTGTTCGCCCGACCATGTTTTGACTGCTTATCCTCATTGTCGGTCAATGCAGTAGTAACAGGAGTATCATATGATTGAGTACCTCTATCAGAGTTGGAAGCGCTACTGATATTCAAGGAAGGTGATGATTCCTTTTCATGAGGTTCGGCTGACTCTGACGGCTGATCGCCCAAAGATGACTTTGAAATGCTAATCAAATTGTTTGAATTTTCTTGAGGTGCCAGATCAGGTGCTTCATCGTGGTGATGTGTGTTCGCCCGACCATGTTTTGACTGCTTATCCTCATTGTCGGTCAAAGCAGTAGTAACAGGAGTATCATGTGATTGGGTATCTTCATCAGACTTGGAAGGGTTACTCAAAGAGGGTGATAATACCTTTTCATGAGTTGCGGCTGAATCAGACGGCCGCTCGCTTAAAGAGGACTTTGAATTGCTAACCAAAATATCATTTAAAGGGCTCGCTTGAAGCCCTAGGCCTGAGCTATCATGGCGATGAGTATTTGCTCTCTTCCTGTCTCTTTTAGCCTTTTCGGGTTTAGATTCCAATGTCTTTGCTCGAGCTTTCTTCGGCCCCTGCTTGTCTTGACTAGTAGGGAAAGCCCAAAAGTCGTTATTATCATTTGTAGTGGTGGTAACAGCAGCAACAAAGGAGCCAGCCATATCAGCCAGAAATGGGGTATTCTCAGTATGAATGGGAGTAGAATGCTGCCATCTCTGTTGGTTGGCACTCATTGCAAGTAATGGAGAGGAAGCTGAATGACAAGAGAGATCGTGATTCAGTTGAGTCCAATTAATAGTGGGAGTGGGTATGAGTGGAGGTGCCAATGGAGATGGGGCTGATACTGAATCATCATCATCAGCCACAAAAGGTTGGTTGTATTCATCTCCTTGCCGCTTGAAACCATTGCGCCCGATGGATACTTGACTATTACTTGCTCCGCTCGTAGAACTATTAGCAGTAGCAGCAGCAAGCATTTGCGATCGTAACGGTTTGCAATTTATGGAGGATGCTATATGTGGATTTAGTAAGATTCATTAGATATCAAGTGACAAAACGACAACGTACTAGATGTATCATCCGCACTTTTCCGGGACAAGGGAGGTAAATCATCTGTATATATATCTATTCCATCTTGTCTGTAAGTTGTTGTAGGAGTTTTCGGGGCTGTAATGGTCCCATGTAGTGCACTTGAGCTATACACTTCATCGCTCTCGTCATCCTCGGAATCGGCGATTTCAATCACCTCGCGCCGATTCATACAAGGAGAACCCTTATTTTTCCCTTTTTTTTTTAATTTTCTTTCTGACAGCCCCGAGGAATATACACGTTTTGTTTATTATTTTTTTTTTGCCAGACGTGATCTTTGATTGGGACACGTCTGGTCTAAGTGCTGAAGAGCTAGCTAGGTAAAAAAAAGGACAACTAAGTAGTAGATTTGACATTGCAAAAAAAAAAAAAAAAATTTAAAAACCTACACAAATCGATGATACAAAACGAAAATTAACATAATAGTCCAAAATTGTAAAGGAAACTTTTTTTTTTTTCTTTTTTTTCCTCCCTTCTTCAGCTTTCGGTTTGGAGTTCGCGGATTTCACTGCCAACGGCATTCAATCCCATTACATTTAAAAACAGATTGAGATTTGCCATTTTTTGTACTGCCACATCGCGTGGTAATGTATTACATTCAGCCATAACATTGAATACCTTATCTCGAACTTCATCCACAATCATATGTTGTTGGTTAATATTTGCCGCCAATGCTAAAGAAGCTAAGAATTGCCATACATAGGAATCATCCCCCGTATGTTGTGGAGGAAATGCTAAATCCATATGGTCTTTGAGTCTTTTGAATAATCCATCAAAAATCCTTTCCCATGCTGCCGCATCTGCTGCATCTAATCCTGATTGTTCTTGCTTCAGAAGTTCAGCACGACTGATGAGTACTGTCAAGAATGCTAGACCAATCCTTGTTGAGTTTAAGAACAAGACATCATTTCGATCAATTAAGATATTTGTAAGACCAATAACAATATGAGCAGGTGCTTCCGAGATATAATGTAGGAGTGGTGGCATAACTGCTTGTAAAAAGAGCATTATCTCTTCTCGTGTAGGAGCAGCAATTGATTCAGCTCCAGGTCCATAGTATCCTTTCTTTACAACATCAAGAGTCTCGAGATGAGCAATTATCATTGTAAGCATTGTTAAATGTTGATCAGGTGTAGTAAATCTAAATACTCGAGGGATAAGTTTCTTGCCCTTTGCATGGGAAAGAATTGCAATAAAATCTTGCACTTGGCCTTCTTCCACTGGTTCCATAACATGAAGTTCAGTCCACAGTCGCTTGATCAGTGTATCGTGCTTCAATTTCCAATTCTCCCGTTCATCTTTGGTGATGTCAACCTTTTTTTCCTCTTCTTCTGCTGTTTGTTGCTCTTCATCTTCGTCCTTCTCCTGCTCATCGGTATCGTCATTAACTGGAGCGGGGGGTGGTGGCCTTCTTTCCAGTTCTTCTAGATCCAGCAAAGCATTATAAACATTCTCTATGGCTTGCAATATATAACGTCGCTTACGACTTCCAGTAAGACCAGTTCCAGCAGCTGGATTCTCAGCGGATGCAGCTGGAGCAATATTGAGCATTTTGCGAGGTGCTTTACCAGAGCTGAAACTAATCTTGCCCAAAGCACCCTCAGCCTCAAATTGATTTGACTTGGGATGGGCCTTTGCTGAGGCAACAGCTCGTTGAACTTGTTGGTGCATACGATGAAGTGGATCAATGCGTCGAGGAAGATTCCTTCCATCATGAGCTTTGGGTAAGAGATATGTCTCGGCAAATTTACTCAATGGTTCTTGTGGGTTTTTTCGGGCCTGAATTGCACTGTGAACCTGATGGTAAAAGTCCTCATTGTATGGATCTTCAGTTACAAGTTGTTGAAGCTGAATTCTAGTAACAAAGTTTTTGTTACTCAGAGTCATTATCCCATTGTACTTTGCGATATTTGCCAATTTCTTGGAACGCTTGTAGAGCTTTTGCTTTTCGGCTTCGGATAATTCAGATTGATGCTGAAGTACTTGAGCAAATTGAGGGTGCATTTCATGAGAAGAGGCGAATCCATACTGCTGTTGCTGCTGCTGCTGCTGCTGCTGTTGTCGAGGGTAAGGTATCTGATTTTGATGGCGATAAGGCCCACCCTGTTGTTGAGGTTGTTGTTGAAATTGGTTTGGTAGTTGACGGGGATGCTGCTGCTGTTGCTGCTGCTGCTGTTGTTGATTAGGGGGAGGGGGTCTCATGTAACCAGGTCCCTGTGGATAGTAAGGCTGAGGAGGAGGGGGTTGGATAAGATTATCTTGGGAAAAGCCCTCTTGAGGGAAGCGTTGCTGAGGATATCCTTGGGCAGGAGGAGGTGGAGGCTGTTGCTGTTGTCGACTAGCAAGGATTTGAGCCTCGACCTCTTCAAGACTCAGGACCTTTGGAGGTGCCTGATACTGAGTCATCGGGGGTTGTGCTAATTGTTGTTGCTGTTGTTGTTGAACCGGGGTAGGTTGAGCACCCCATAATGAAGCCATTGGTTGAAGATCAGGGACGGGTTTCTTCCATGCAGATGGCTGCTGTTCAAGGACTGGCTTTTTCTTATTGCCAGATGCCATTCTTGCATACGTCAAATGTTCCTGATCAAGAGTATTTTGAACATTGGCGGTGTTGCCGGCAAAGTCGAAGTCCTTGTCTAAAAAAGAAAAGTAGCCATATATGCTAATTAGCAAAGAAAGAGGCAACATATTTTTGGTTCCTAACGCACCATTAGCGACATCTTCACCAAATGTCTCATCGTTGAGGTCGTCATTAGTTTCATCGAGGGCATCACCGAGACCGTCGTAGGTTTCCTCGAAATCGTAACTTTAAAAGAATTAAAAGTGTAAGCAATAAAAACCCGGGCATTGTAAAATGAGAGATAAGACATACAAATTGCTAGTATCGGCCGGGGGCGGATCTTGCATGATGATTTCGAAAAGATTTCTTTTTTTTTTTTCTGTTTAATTTTAAACTTTTCAAACTTCGATGGTGTTGTGTTATTATTATTGACTCCCAGCGATGGTGAATGCAACGACAACGGCAAACCACCGACTTTGAGCTGGAATTGCAACTGTAACAATGTTCACTGCAGACAGTTGTGTATAACGATATACACAAAAAGGAATGATCGTCGGAATGACGGTATGCGGTCTGGTTTATGTAAATTAGAGTCTTAAATATCGTTTGCTATCTATAGTCTTACAGTCTGCATAAAGAGAGAAAAAAATAAAATAAGAAAAAAAAAAAAAAAGTTCATATGTAAACCATAATGTTCAACATCCATTGCCATACAAAATTGCTCAACTACTACTTGTATTGTAAGACCGTTCTCGTCCTCTTGTTATTTCGGTTGCATTTGGCTTTGTCCTTTGGGTCGAGTTGGGGGATCACCCAAAAACACTTACGTAGCAACCATCCTTGCAAAGCATCCTTCAGAGTTATCAGATTTTTGCGGTTCAACTATTCCTCCTCTTTATCAAAGAACTCGTACTTGATAATGGTAATAGTAGCCCCTTTTAGTGTTTATTTATTTGGAGATATGAATTTTTTTTACTGACTTATTCATTGCCATCCACCACTAAAGTTTCGCAATTCATATGACAACGATGCTATTACTTATTCGCCCACTGGACGACTCTTCCAGGTAGATCCATTTTATTTTGTTTTTTATTTTTTATAGCCTCTTTTTTTCTGACATTATATGATAGGTTGAATACGCCTTGGAGGCGATTAAGCAAGGTAGTGCTGCTGTGGGCTTACGTAGCAAGGACCATGCTGTCCTCGTCGCTCTAAAGCGTAACGCTGAAGAACTAGGGTCGTATCAAAAGAAGATCATTCGAATTGATGATCATCTTGGAACTGCTCTTGCTGGTCTTTCATCTGATGCGAGAGTGTTGAGCAATTTCATGCGACAGCAAGCTATGCAGTCAAAGATGACATTTGGCAGGCCTATACCAGTTAATCGTGTTGTGAATGCTATAGCTGATAAAGCTCAAGTAAATACACAAGAATATGGACGGCGGCCGTATGGTGTGGGATTATTGGTGATTGGATATGATGAGACAGGACCCCATCTTCATGAGTTCCTTCCTAGTGGAACAGTCCTTGAGTATTATGGGGCTGCTATTGGAGCTCGATCACAGGCTGGTAGAACATATTTGGAGCGTACTTTTGAAGATCTCGCTGATGCTACACTGGATCAATTGGTCATTCATGGTTTGACTGCTCTTCGCGATACTTTATCTCAAGATAAGGAACTTACCAGCCTCAATACCAGTATAGCCATTGTCGGTAAAGATCAGAAGTTTCAAATCATAGAAAATGATGATGCCAAGGTATGGTTGGATAGACTAGGCCAGACATCAAATTCACGTTCTAGAGCTGCTCAAGCCGCTAATGAACCAGCAGCAGAAGCCACCACCGCCGCAGAAACTCAACAAGAGTCCGAGGTCCTAAGAACAGATGAACCTCCCGTG
The DNA here is from genome assembly GCA_030574475.1 of Trigonopsis californica. Taxonomy (NCBI): domain Eukaryota; kingdom Fungi; phylum Ascomycota; class Trigonopsidomycetes; order Trigonopsidales; family Trigonopsidaceae; genus Trigonopsis; species Trigonopsis californica. The sequence goes on from JAJMFC010000088.1 coordinate 43,169, forward strand.
GCCGGAGATGATGAGATGGATACCGCGGAATAAGAAATCGCGTTTTAAACTTAATGTTTTCTTTTTAACTGGAGAATTCTAGAGATAAATTATGTATTAAAGTCTGTTGTTTTTTACAATCAAAAGACCAGTTTCTTTTTTTTTTTTTAATAGAGAATATATACGCCGAGTGTAGCACGTGCCCCGAGGAAAAAAACAATAAGAAAAGCTTCCCCTGCGGGTTAAGAAGAATATGCAGTAGTCATCAAAAAAGAAAAAAGAATTAAAAATTTAAAAAAAGAAATTAACTATGTGAGAACCCGAAACGCTTTTTTCTATAACACTAGGTATGCTTTTTTTTTTTTTTTAATTTTCATCATGAGGGGTATCATCGGAATCAGGATGAAGAGAAGGAGTTTCATGACTCCAATCAAGATGAAATCGATCTTTAGCAACAGTATAAGATTTAATCTTATTAATAACTGCATCTACAGTATTTGCACAAACTGGTATAGTAGAATTTCCCTTTGAAATAAATCCAGATGTTGTAGCTTTTGATATGAATTCAAAGATGCCATCGTAGAATCCAGCAACATTGAATATAACAATTGGATAGGAATGAATACCTAGCTGGTTCCATGTGATTGATTCTAGTAACTCCTCAGCCTTATTTTTATCTTCTAGTTAGTACAGTTATGAATTTTCAAACACATTTCTTATAACTTACCGTGCCATAACCACCTGGGAGTGCAACAAATGCATCTGCTTCTTGTGCCATTATCCGTTTTCTTGTATGCATATCGTGAACAACAGTTGTTTTGCCGTATACTTGAGGGTCAGGAACCTGTGAATTTTGCTCACGTTCAATCAGCGCCTTCGGAATAACACCGTGAACGTATCCCCCATGTGATTTAACTGCCTTGGCAATAACTCCCATGATCCCTGTTGTGCCACCACCATAAACTAATCCCCATTTCTCCTCCGCAAATCGTTTGCCCAATTGGTAAGCCGCCTCCTCATACACAGCATCTGATCCAAGAGATGATCCACAGTATAAACAAATGACTCTTTCCAATCCTGGAGGTGGTGGCGTACTATTCAAAAGGGTCAAAGGATGTGACCTTTTCTTATTTGTTGATATTCCTGTGCCTCCATTACTATCTGTCAGCATTGTCATTATTGCTTGTTTGTATGAGATGAATTGATGTGAAATGAGATGAGATGAGATGAGATGACCTATTTAAGCCGGAATATAGAGATAGTCACGTGCCTCACGTGGGTTCAAAAATGACCCCCATCCCAACGGATCACGAGAAGTTGAAGTTGAAGATGAAGATGATTATGATTATGTTGTAGTCTCTATCTAGATAAAAGCAGAGAGAATATTTTAGACTCAGACAAAATAGATTTAATTCAGAATGCTTGTCTTTCAAACAAAGATGGGATCAAATAACAATTCACCACAATGGTGTGAAAAAAAAAAAAAAAAAAAAAAAAAAAACCTGACCCAAACTCGACTCAATCTATTCCTTCTAGTTTTACATAGATTCAAAACTGCATAAGGTGTATTGTACTAATAATAACTAGAGTACCATCTTTCAGCTGCTTATTTTCCATCTCATTCCATATAATTGCGTCTTCAATGTCCCGATAAGTTAGGTGCGGCTCGGGGTTACAAGTACTAGTGTATACTCTAATCTTATCAACAAGACCCGAAATCTGATCCTTCACCCGTCCTTTCTTCTTCTTCTTCTTTTTATTCAATGGCTGCACCTTCCTCTCAGCCAGCAGTCGCGGGCAGACCTGCTGCTGCAGGTGCGCGTAATAATAATGATGCGCAGAATCCAATCTGGAGCAATCTCCGCATTATGCTGGCACTATTTGCTCTCAGTCAGCTTCTTACTGGTAAAATAAATTTTAGCAAATTTTTTTTTTTTTTTTTTTTTTTTTTTTACAATGATTGAACTAAACTAACTAAACTGAATGTAAACTCTAGCCGCCTGGCAAAATTGGAATAAACCAGAAACTCCGTCTGTGATACCAGCGGCTCCAGCTTCTAATGAAGAATCTTCTTCACCAGGTGAATCTATAACTGCGAGTTTGACTCCGGCAAATGTAGCCCCGTTATGGTCTGCAGATGATCAATTCAATGCCCATGTTATCTTATCCGATAGCAAGACGAATGTTGACCCGAATTCTCCTATTTCATATACATTTTATGGTTTGGGACTGGATCAACCCTACGATGCAAATACAAAGTTGACATTTAATACAACTCCTTCTCTTCGATCAAATGGATCTGTCTATGCTCATCTCTTTGTTGCCAAAGAAGGATTCCCTTGGAATCCCGAAGATCCCAACTATGATCCGGAAAATGCTTATCATATTGCACATCGTGAGTCTGAAGAAGGGTTTTTCTTTTCTATTATTATTTGTTATTCAGGAGGCTAACATTAAACGTAAACAGAATTGACTCAATATCTCACTTATAAGAAGCCTGCAAAGCAGCATCTTCTATTGGGATCAGAAGATGAATCTGAGCATGAAGCAGAAGAAGAGCAAGATGATGGCATGCCTGACTCAGCAATTTTATCATTCTGGCATCCTAATATTACTTTAGAGTTAGTTTCTACTACCAAGGGTTTCCCATACGATCAACAGAATCCAGTCGTTAGGGACCAAATTGTACTTGATCCTAAGAATAGAAGGGACGAGTCTGGCCAAGTCGGATTCTACTACCCCATCATTTTTAATAATCAGTTTTGGCAACTTAAGAAGGATATGACTGTCATTAATTCTACAACACCATCTTTGACTGCTAATATTCATTTTAAAACATCTGGTATGACCAAATTTCAAATTATGGTAGCTCTAGATGATGGATTTAAGAAGCAAGCAGCTACTGGAGGTGCTTCCGAATTAGATCAATTCAAAACTATTCTTCTCGATACTAGTCCGTATCTTCTTATACTCACAGCTGCTGTCTCTCTCCTTCACACTCTTTTTGAATTCTTGGCCTTTAAAAGCGGTAAGTAATGTTGAACTTTATATTCATTAACACTGAACAAGTACTCAGACTCTTTTTTTTTTTTCTTCTTCTACCAGATATCTCCCATTGGAAACAAAAGAAGGATAACGTTGGTGTCTCAGTTCGCAGTATTATTGCAAATGTCATTATGCAAACAATTATCTTTTTATACTTGCTTGATAATAATGAAGAAACAAGTTGGATGATTCTGTTGAGTCAAGGAAGTGGTATTCTGGTTGAAGCATGGAAAATTACAAAAGCCGTTGATATTAAGGTTGAGCGAGCACCAGGACTTATTCCATTCAAAATCCAATTCAATGACAAGCATGCACTTAGTGATACAGAGAAGAAAACACAGGAATATGATGCGGTAAGTTATCTTCTTTTTCTTTTCTTTTTGAAGCTTTGCTTTTTTACTAACAAAATTCTTCTGATTACGCATAGATTGCATTCAAGTACATGTATATTGGTGGAGTACCATTAATTCTTGCTTATGCCGTATATTCACTTCTTTATCAAACACACAAGTCATGGTACTCATTCATTATTGCTACACTTGTTGGATCAGTTTATGCATATGGATTTTTAATGTTGGTACCAAGTATTTATATTAATTATCGACTTAAATCTGTTGCACATATACCTAGAAAGGCATTGGTTTATAAATTTTTAAATACCTTTATTGATGATTTATTTGCATTTGTTGTAAAGATGCCAATTCTTCATAGGCTTGCAACTTTACGTGATGATGTTATCTTTTTCGTTTATTTATACCAAACTTGGTTATATCGCGTTGATTATTCGCGTGTCAATGAATTTGGTCAAGGAGGAGGCGACCAAGGTGATGATGAAGTTGCCAATGATGATGACAAGGAAAGGGAAAAGGAAAAGAAAAAGCCAGAGACAAAGAAGACTAAATAGCTCGACCCTGTAACATAGTGAGCGAGGAGAAAAAAGAAAAATAATAAAATTAAATTAAATTTAGAAAAAAGACTAGAGGTATTCTATATTATTATGGATAATCAAGGAAAATTTAAAAACTAAACGCCGATTAAAAAATGCACACCATTCAAAACAAGGGCGTTTCAAAACACAGACAGTGTTAATATGATTATTATTTTTTTCCTTTTTTTTCATGAGAGCGTCGTTTCATTTGCTGATGATATACTTGCAGGCAAAAGGCCGCGAACGCGCCATCGCCATCGCACCTTGTGACGAATTGCTTTTAGCCATTCGCTCTTTACGCACGATCCTATTCCTCCCCCTCCAGCAATAGCTTCTTCATGATGCATCAATAGCAATGCTAATTGGGCACTAGATATTGGATATGGTGAATTATCTTGTTGTTGTTGTTGCTCTTGTCGATTATCGGTACAACCAATTTGTTCAATTTTTGCACCACATTCAGATGCTGCACATGATTGACACAAGACAATTTCATATTTCTCATTCTTCAGCCTATCTCGAGACCCTGAAAGCTTGCAGTAACATGATGCACATCGCCAGTCATTATTATTATTATTACTCTTTACCATTGTAGTAAGTTCTGGCCCTGGTTTATGAGATTTAGATGGAGAAAAGTAGTCTCCTACAAACACTAGACTTTTGCTCTTATTCCCACATGATGATACTGTAGGTGTAGGGCTATCTTGCATCATAGTATGCGGAGAACTTCGAATAGGCGTCATCATATCGGAAAAGCATGTATAGTGATCATTGTCAAGAAGATCTAAACGCGATGGTCTCTGCCTTAGCCGCGATGTCGACATCCGACTTCCAAGCCTAGAAAAAACAAATAATGTTAGACACACTTAATTCAATACTCTATAAGTCTGTAATAATACCTTCTTGGTGTAAAATCCAGCTCTGTCGCTATGTCAAATATACTATTTGCATTGGCGACTTGTACCACTTTCTGTGCTTCCGCGTGTAACCATTCATTGTGAAATGAATCTAACTTTAATGGCGAATCCTCATAATGCGAATTACTTGAATGATCCGAATATGGTCCATAGCTTGTTGCTGATGTTGAAAGTGATGTATTTGTTGAATTTGATGCCTGGTCTTCAGAATAACCAGTCAGTGAAGAATCAGTTTCACCATTTGTCCTAGTCTTCCATCCACTATGATGACTATCATTTTCATAGTCATTGATATTAAGAAAATCATTCATACTACTATGCCTTGGTGTTGGAGAGTATTTTATCTTTTTTGTCGGATTATCCAAGTTGTGCGATTGTCTTTGCATGTTGTCGTCTTGGGTTGAAGCAGATCGTTTAGTATGGGTCATCTCGTCCATTAATATACTATGATAAGTCGTTTTTCTTATTCCTCGTTACATATGAGGGAATCCTATGAATAAACTGCTGCCCTCCCTTTGTTGCCGGAATGGACTCAGACTTATTCTCCAAATAAAAACACCGCAAAAATCCAACTGAAAATCTTATTGCTGAGCTGGATTAAAATTCTTTTTTCAATGCTTCTAGCCCGGTCCACACAAATTAGTCGATATGAAACAATGTTGGTAATGGGAAATGGAAAAGTTGTCGAGGGGGTCTCGAAATGTGGGACTTCTTTGTTTACATTGACTGCGGCTGTTGCCGCGGGGATTTCGTTTATTGATTTCCGTTTATAGTTTAGCCCGAATTCTTGAATCCACGCGAGTTACAAATCTACTATTATGGCTGGTTATGGACATAAATTATCAATTTTGTCTTGTTAATCCTAGTCTTACACTAATTTACGTGCCTTTTTCATGTCTGAAGTAGAGTCAAATCTCTCATCTAATGAGGAGGTCAAAGTATCAGGAGACCAAATTCACCATTCCTCCTCCTCCTCCTCCGATGCAATGCATTTAGATGGGCAGCCGTTTACAATATCCATTGATGATATCGATACTGCATGGCCATTTTTTGCTGATGATGGAGATACGGTTAGTGTAGTATGGAAAACATGTACGTGGATACTAAAACTGACACAGTTCAAATAGATAAAAGCCTCCTCTCTGGTAGACCTTATATTACATATTGAAGCTCAAAGGCATATGCCAGAGTACTCAATTTTGGATCTCAAGGGTCTCAATGACCTTCAGTATGATCTCGGATATTATAATCACTTGCAAATGAGCAAGACTGATGTACTTCATGCAATTCATCTACTTCAAAGCAATGGGTAAGCTCGCAAATGTTTGGTCAATATGCCTTCTTGATAACTGTTATTAACATGTGTGTTATTTATAGCATACAACCTGGAGGGCTATTCAAAGGCCAAGGCCGAGAAAGTCAGCGCATGTCCGAATCAAACCGTGTTACATCTAATCCAAGCTTGCCTTCTGATGACTATAATACCAATAACGGATTGCAAGATCCAGCGCCAGAGGCACCATTGGGCCATTCTACTCCTGCAAGACCTATAGAAGGAGATCTCAACTCAAGTTTTTTCCTCAATGATACCATGTATACTAGCAACCATAATGACCGCGACCGCTCGATCTCCGATTCGCCTGCTCCTTGTAGCGAAATGGATTTGATTCGACACCTAGAAGAGGAATCGAGCAGCGCCATTGAAGCTGCAGAGACACGATCTGCACATTTTTTTGAGCAACTCTCCCAAGAAAAGGAGCTTCATCACTCTAGTCGTGAACAATTGCGCTTACTGAATGCCGAGAATGTCCGAATTAAACATGATTTGGATACACTCAAGGGAGCTTATGATGAAGCGGTTGCTCAGTTGAATGAGCTGAATCTGGCTAAAGATACTCTTGGTCGAAAGTATAGTGAAGCATTATCAAGAATTGAGCAGTTACAAGAAGATAAAGACAAACTTCGATCTAGATTTTTTGGAGCAAGACGTGAGTCAATCAATGGACACATTGCCAAAGAAAGTAATTTGCAGGAAGAGAATGCAGCAGCTGCAAAGCAAGTATCAGAGAAACTTCAGGAATTAATCAAACAGCATGAACTTCTTAGCCAGGAGAAAGAAAAGTTTGAAATTGGAGCGACAGAGCAAATTAAGAGCCGGGAGGAAAGAAACCGTCATCTTGAAGAAGAGTGCGCAGAGCTAAGAGATGAAAATCTTCAATTGAATCACGAATTGGATAAACTCAAGGCAGCATCAGTATCTAATAATGAAAAGACTCTTCAAGACGAATTGGAAAAGGATGAAGCCCGGCGCGAGCAAATACAAGTTGCTCAAACAACTGTGGGACTTGTAGAGAAATTCTTGGGTCAAATGCGCCAATCGAATGCTGGATCGAGAGCCAAACTTGAAAAGCAATTGCGGGCAGAAATTGAAGCTGAGGTACTGTTAAAATATGAAAAGTATATTCCAAATCAAGACAAATCATCAACAAATGCTAATCAAAGGCAATTCAACAATTATCCTTTCCCTATTGGGTCGATTCTTTTAATTTTACAAACCATTGTGACAGGAATGCTAAATAGTCTTCAAGATATTTGGGGGCCCGTTTATATTCGCGGGGTTCAGCAGGACTGGCCTCTTGTTAAGCGAATATCTGGCTATCTTTCATCAAGTAGGATCTTTACTTGTTTTGTCTTTGCATATACTGTCTGCTGTGTTATTTGTGGCTTTGGACTATCATGGGCGGTAAGCATTATTGCTAATGCCAGTGCTACTGGTGACGGTGGGTGGTGGATGATGAATTCGGCAGTTTCTCCTCCTTCTTCCCTTGCCCAGGGAGCTTATTACTACGACTACTCGTCACCTTCATCTATTGGTGGTTGTTCTCTTTTTTCATGGCTTGGCCTTGCTTTAGATGATTGGTCTGGCTATAATGGCCCAACTCCGAGCTAGTTTACTTTCAATTCTTTATCGGCTATTTTTTTTTTTTTTTTTTTTTTTTTTTTTTTT
>JAJMFC010000089.1:0-50876 GCA_030574475.1 Trigonopsis californica
AAAAAAAAAAAAAAAAAAAAGGGAAACCTCGAGAAGCACACAGGGTCGCGTTATTGTATGAAGAGATCTCCACGTACGATATGACATTGGCAAGTACTTGATATTACAGAAAATTTTGTGATGTTTACTGTATTCTCGGTATGGCATTTTCTTTTTTGAATTCACCTCCTTCATAAATTTGCTTGGCTAATCCAATTCTTAAATCAGATGTCAATTAGTCGCCGCAATGCAAGGCCAGAACTACTCGACACAACAAGTAGAGCAAGAAGATGCCACTTCAGTTAGAGCATTATATGATGTTGATGATGAAGGTTATATTTCCTCGGAAGAAAGTGAAGCGACAACAATCCGTGACTACGAGATATGCCTTCTTGATCCAAGCAACCATACCAAACAACATTCTGCGAGTGATTCAGCTAATGAAAAGCTATCCGTTCTCTCTCATATCCCAGATCCTAATGATTTGCAACATTTGGGAACTGGCCAGGATCATCACAAACGCAAGTTCAGTCACATTGATAATGACAGCGCAAACGGCCGATCCAATTCTCCCGAGGGTGTGGCATCTTCGCCTTCAAACTCTCGTCGCCGCCGTACTCGGCGTCGGCTTCAAAGAAAGCACCTGATAAATCATCATTACTTACAGCTACTAAACAAAGAGATTGATGAGTTTGCATTATCGTCGAGTTTCCTAGACTCTTTTGATAGGCATATCCCTTATCAGCACCAACTTGATGGATCATATATTGGGATGGTCTATTGGTCATCTCAAGAGAAACATATCTTTTTCGAACAGCTAGGTAGGAAAAGCAAGCACAACTTAGAAGCCGTCGCCTCCTGTATTCCGACTAAATCATTGTCTGAATGCTTTGATTATCTCAATTGTCTACGCAGTGCTAGGGATGAACTTATGCAAAATGAGCCGAATCTTTCCTGCAGGATGGATGAGATTCCATCATCGTGGGAAGTGTCACAATCATTCTTAGAACATGAAGATACGTGCGCACAGAACCTTGAGACCTGGACAAGTATTAGTTATCCACAAAGAAAACCATTTGTACTTGAGCAAACGGCTTCGTCACTTAATACAGATGCCAGTCAATATGACTTAAAGGGATTGTCTGCTGAATCGGCCAATAATGGAAGCGCTCTGAAAAGCGAATTTGAACATAACGGTTCCCAATCACCTCAGTCGGATAATGAAGCAGTCATGGAAGGCGAGGATAACTCATTGCTCAACGTGCCCAAATTTGTAGAGCTAAGTTCTAGGTAAGCAAGCTTATCGGCCTTTTGGCATACTATTTATCTTTTCCTTTTTTTTTTTTGGGTGGCTCTCGTTAACACTTACTTCCCTTTTATTGTAGACTCTACTTTAATAGGCCAAAAGGAACCGTGGGGGAACGCAAGCAGCATCCGAGTATTGACAAGTTGGTAACCTCTTTCTTTGATATTGTTACGCGTGTAATCACTGAAAAACTTGTCAAGGCATGCATTGACGTTGCTAGTTGCCGCAATAAACTGAATTTTGTGCATGCAGGCAACGACGACTTTATCAATCAATCTAACCTGAATCATATTCGTCAGACTGATGTATGGGCTGCCTGCCAAATGCTTCATCTTGAGCCCTCAACGCCGTCAGATTTTTGGGCATGTCTGCCTCGGCGTCTTGGACTTTCAACGGTGGCGTGGAATCGTTTTAAAGCTGGAAGACCAAAGCCGATAAGCTACGAGGCATTTGAAATGCGTCTCAATAAATATCATAGACGCCGATTGGCAAAACGTGCGCAATTTCTTCGTCAAGAGCAAATGAATATTGCTCAGCAATTCCTAGATCAAGAAGAATATGGAACTCAGAGCAGTTCCGCTCAGTATGAGCCTGTCGATTCAAATTCTGGTGTTTCAATTGGCAACATTCATGAACTAGCTGATATTGATACTGATGATCAAGATTTTCCTACAGAGACTGAGTCGACTCCGAATTCAACTTTTCTTTCACGTCCGAATGATAATTCTGCTTACAAACATGCCCAACATCCTTTTACTGTCGGACAGGATATAGATAATTCAGTATCGGATTCAGACTTGTCAAGAAAAGGACAGAAAATGTATCAATCAGAGACGGATTATTTAGAGCAACTTGATTTAGAGAATTCAAATCGATATAATGATATTACACTCGCTTGGATTTTGAGCGGCCGAGAGAGTAATGAGCTTTCATCTGACGATGACGAAGAGCATGCCATTCATTTTGACGGCATAGATGCAGATCCAGATATTGAGATGCCGATGGCATCTGAAACCAAATCTGAATCTGCTGCTGACCCAGCGGCTCGCGATGAGTCTCGAATACACGATAATATTAGACTCCAGACAATATATAAATTATTTTTTGGCAAAGAGGTGCCACGGCTAGTTGCTAAAGCTTCTGATGATGATGGTGGTGAAGGGCAGACGAAGACTGCTAGGGGTGGTAAGCGTCAACGGGAAAAGCAGCGATTACGGAAATTTATGAAACAATGGTATCATTAAAGATTTATAGAATCTCCAAAGGAGATCTTCTTGTACACTAGTAGGTATTTTGAGATTGGGTTTTTTCTATTCATGTCTTTTTTTGCTTTTTTTCTTCTGCACCTGCACCGTTCAACTCAGATTCTAAAATATGCCCTACATGTTTAAAGCTATGCACTCCATCTGAAGAAGGCAGATACAAATTAAAGTCACCAAGGCACTGGATTCTCTCTCCAGCGCAATCTCCTTAGATGTTGAATAACGTACTAATAAAAAAGCGGAAATTGGCCCTCATTTAAGCGGCATGTCATTAATTAATTTTTATAAATGGCTTTGCAGCTAAGACCCCCCGGTACTATATTAAATCTGTACTTGGGCAAAAGAGTTGTATTTTTTCCTTCTGATGTATTTTTCTATTCTGGCAGGGAAGGAAAATCTTCTAAACCGCCATGTATTACTGTATAGAGAAAATTTTAATACCGTTTATTAATTAAAAAAATCCACTTTACATTAAAATCAAATAAAATAAATAATTATTTTTGTATAACTTTCCGATACATTAAAGGCTTTGAAAGGACATGTGAAGAACGGAAAAAAAAAAAAAAAAAAAGACTTTGCCATAACCCGATCCTGCACCAAATTGGTTCAAGAAAAAAAGGTTCTCAATATAAGCTAGACTAGCGGAAAAAAAAATGTATGATAAATACATAGTCCTTGTAGCTCTCCAACTTTTTGTCTAACTAGACATTCAAAGGCAAAGATGAGTGCACGACTATACACCAAATTATGGACATATCTCACAATAATCCTATTATTATCAGCTTGGATAGTAAATGCCGACTCTGACAACGATGATGACTATGATAGCTCAGGAAGTGAAAGTTCTGTAAGTTCAGCATATGACAGTTCAGAAGATGGTCATCAAATTAAAATGAGAGGTGCAGTTGTTGCCCAACGTAAATCACAAATTGCAATATATTTTTATCGTCCTCATAGAAATATATACAAAGAAATGTTATTTCGATGTGTTATAGACAGTCAAGTCTTTTTAAAAAATGGAGGGAGATTGTTTCCATTTAATAGAGAATCAGCACATTCAAATTATGGACACATAAGGACTGATAGGTATGGTTATGAAGTAACAATGACTAAGCCAACTTATAGATTAAAGGACTGTGAATTCTGTTTAAATGATTGTGCATTAATGGGAGGAAAGCCCAAGATGGATGGATATCCATGTCTTCCTTATGACATTAACTTTTATGCCCAAGATTTAAAAAAGAAAATTGGTCGATGCAAAATTCGTGATGAATCCCAATGGAGAGAAGTAATAGATGATTTCAGGCCAACCCCATTTGAGTATACCGGCCTCGGAGATCTTTTATATAGGCCAAAACGCTTAGGTCTTATATATAGTCGCGATATGCTATGCACACTAGCAAAATCAAACTGCAGAAGAATTGGAGGCGTCCTTGCTGAGTCCGCTTTTTGCTCAACTCTCGAATCGAGAATACCAAGACTAAATCCAGATTACAAAGGTGCATATAAACCGATGTAATATTTCTCCATTAGGTCCTTTCTGTAACAGGAGAAAAAAAAATTTTTAGAAAGTACTGAAAATAGAACACACTTTATTGCTTCGTTTCTCTTTTTTTTTTTTTTTTTTTTTCTAAAACAACCCGTAGATTACAGAGAGAACCGGGAGGATTATCTTAATTTCTCAAAATCTGGCTTTAAAATTGTATTGACATTTTCATGATCAACAATAAGTTTCACTTTGGCTTGCATTTGGCTGCGACTCCTTTGCTGAGCAATTATACCAGCTGATTGAAGTTGTACAGCAGCTGAAAAAAATCCTTGAAATCTAACTTTATCATCACGATATAATATTCGAGTTAATTGAGCAGCCTGTGATCCAGTCTTGCATATTCGATCACACTCTTGAAGAATATTTTCCACAATAACCTCAGCAAGACCTGTTCGATTACTAATAGAAAGCAACGATCGGAGAAAGATCTTTGATGCCAAAGGGAGCGCCTTGAGAGACTGATTCAATGGTGATGATGTGGCCTCATTTATGGCATTGCGAATATGCTCAATTTTCACGGCTGTGCCCGCAGAAGAAGAGGATCCATTACGACCAACTTTTTTAGATGGCGTCATGTCAATCAGATCAGGATCCGCTAATTCCACAGCACGTCGGCAAATATCTAAAGCACGGCGTGCGTCTCCAGACACACTTGCAATTTTGCGACTTGCAAATTCAATTGCTTCCGGAGATATTGTTGTTCCAATAAATCCTTTTAACCGAGTGGCGATAATTGTCTTGAGCTGCTCAAAAGTATATCCGGGAAATTGAATCCTTGTCAATCCTAAACGACTCGAAATTTTGTTGGATAACGTACGCTCAGGCAGATCCATTGTATTAGCAACTGCAACCACAATCAAATGTGAATGAGGAAGGCTCGGCCAATTAAAGAAATTGTACATGACAGTTTGATTCTTTGTCACCAATTGATCGAGCTCATCCATCAAGACCACAATAGGAGTATTCTCCGTACGAGGATTGTTAAATCGATCTTCAAGTTTTCTCACGGCACTATTAGCTTGAAGATTCTCATTTGCAATGAGCTCCCATAACTGCTCGTATGCTTTAGTTGGATCTGTCACTTTTAATCCATTGATTTCAAGGTAGAGGAATTTTTCAAGGTTGCCAGTCTGAGAAGCTAACTCGAGAGAGGCCATAACTTGTCTTACGGTCGCTGTCTTACCAGTACCAGGTGTCCCACTGATATATACGCAGCACCCAGTAGAAGCCTTAACAGCAGCTTCAAGGGTCACGTAGATCTCATTAAACTCACTTTCGCGACAAGGTAACGTATCTGGTACCGCCGAGACATGAAGTCTTGTCCTTGCCGCCCAATAGGGACTTGCACTGTTTGCAGGTGAGAATGTCCGTGATGGAAGTGGCGTGAGTTTTGCAACGTTCTTCTTTCGAGGGGTAGGAGTCCTTTGTAAAAGCTTAGTTAGCAAAATACTGAAACAAAAGCAAACTGAAACTTTAAACAAAAAATATATTACCTGTGAGATGGTGTCACGGGCAGGGATCTAGATCCCGGAATACGGATCTTTGTGGGCGTGATAGAAGATAAATCAAGAGTTGTACCAGATAAAGCTCCCGTATTGTTCTCTTGGTCGACTTTTTCAGAGTCATGGTTGACCTTTATAGGGTCTGTCGAAATTGATTTGCGTGGCCTACCCCTTCCACGTTTTGTTGGAGTCTGTACGGATGCAGATTGATCCTTGTCCTCTTCTTCACTCAATTCTTTGGGCTGATTATCAACTTTGCGCGATTGTTGTCGTAGGCTGTGGCCATTAACATTATCTGGTAAAAGTTCAACAGTAGACGAAGGTTTCTGTGCCACTACAGATTGCTCTTCAGTCTTTCGAGGCCTGCCTCGCTTTCTCTTAGTTGGAGTTTGATCAACTTCAGATAGATGTAGTTCTTGCTCTTCTTGAATGTCTTCTTTGAAAGGAACAGGCGTCACCCTTTGGGGTGAATCTTTTCTTGGTCGACCACGTTTCCTCTTTTCTGGCGTAGACAATAACTCACTCTTTGTGGGCGATTCGAGATCTTCGGACAATTCTACAGGCTCATGAGAGACCTTAGCGGGTCGATGTTGTGCCATTAATAAAGAAACTGTAGGTATCGGCTGATTATCATCTGTCGGACGATTTCGTAGTCTGCGACGTCTCTTTGAAGGACTTTCTTCAACATCACCTATTGGAGCCTCACTGGTAATATGAGGAGGAGTTAAACTTCTCTTGGATATGGCTGGTTCGATTTTGGAAGACTGAATATCATGACCAGCCCAGCCGGTCTCATTGGGTATCTTTCCACGACCAGATACTAATTTTGCTATAAAATCGTAATCAATCTTGCTTTGGTTATACCACTCATACCAGTCAAATAAGCGAGAGAATCTCGACTCTGTTACCAGGCATGCCCGACGACAGAAGAATGTCGAAGAGGCAGTTCCTTTGTGATCATCACCCCTGGCGCGCTCGACTTTGTAGTCGGCGTATGACAGAACAGTTGCCCTACCAAGAATAACAGAGAGAGGATTCCAGTCTGACTTGTCTGTCACAAAGATTTCCCTGTCTTGAACATTTTTCGGAAGGGTATCAGGATTAAAGCTCGCGGGCCTTTCCATCCAAAGGACATTGAATCCACGAGTATCAGTATCAGGATCCATTCCAAACTCCTTGACAAGTCCAATGTACGGATCTCCTTCATCTGATCTAAGAAGGACAACATCGTGCCTTTGGACGAGCAATTGAACTCCCGTGGAGGTGATTTTTGCTGCTGCGGCAGGTGGACTCTTTGCACTATCCTCCAACACATTCCCACTCTCATCTAGGTAGGACCAAAGATCGTTGTCATCATCATCATCATCATCTTCAGATACATCGCTGGCACTAAGATAAGACTCTTCATCCGATGGATCCTCCTCCAAATCTGTCATGTATACGTGTAATGATTGTGATGGTGCGGCGGGTCGACTCGGAAAATTTCTTGTATACAACTGCGTTTTCACGCGTATTTTCGCGTCCTAGTTACATATACACTCGTGCCAACCATGGCCATTTAATTATTACATAGTAAATAGAACAAAAAAATTCAGACCTTTACAATATCGATACTATACACACTGTAGAATGATTGGTTTACATTGCTTATTCATGACTTTGCTTTCTGCTGCGCTTGTGCTTCAGATAATTTCTGCTTGAGGACTGGGGCGATAAATAAGGGTTAGATATGTTTATATAAAGAGAGAGAGGGAGAAAATGTTTCCGTCAAGTACTAACCTTCTTCGACTGCCTGAACATTAGATAGTTTGCCATTGACCACAGCTTCAAGATCAATCAAGTTTTTCCGTAGGGTATCCACCTTGTTTTGAAAGAATTTTATAGCGGCATCTTGCTTCTATATATGGGGATAAGGTTAGCATCTAGGATGTATTTCCTTCTTCTTCAAGACTTTATTGGTACCTTTTCGACGTAGTATCCGGTTCCCACATCCACCAACACCTTCTCCGCCTCAACTTGCCGTCCAGGGACATAGAGAGAGCTAGTCAAAGGTACTAATAGTTCCGCTCCTGCAGAAAGAAAAAAAAAAAAAGGATCATTAATGAGTCAACATTTTGTTCTCCGCCAACATGGGGTTAACACAAAGAACGTACCCTCATTTTCAGGCTTGCATACTTGTTGGACGCTCTCCCTGCAATCGAGAAATTTCTGTTGAGCTTGCTGTAGTTTAGTGAAAGATTCTGTGAGATGTTCTATCTCTTGATCAAGTTGTTTCTTGATCTCCACTAGCTGATGAGGAGCAAGAGCATTTAGATCGACTAAAGACAAGAATGATAAGTTAGCCTCCAGTAAAACAATAAAATTAAAATAAAACAAAAAACAAAAACTGACTCTTCTTCTGTCCTTCCGACATAGATTTTATTTCAGCTGGACTCTACCTCTGTATCGCCTTTGTTCCTGACTTGTATTGGGATCATTAAAATGAAAAAATCCAAGCTTCCCAACTCGAACCAGCTCCAAGGCAAATATGGACGAGTCAGAATCAACCAGGATAGATGTAAGATATCTTGTCCGTTTAACAGTTATTGAATTTGCCCTGACTTTTATTATTTACATTATAGAAATTACTACAATCTACCGAAGAGTTCCTTGGCGGGAAACGGACACACTCACTGTTTGGTGTCGATTATGGATCACCATTACTTGCATTGGACAATCCAAGGTAAAAGGCTTTCTGACTGGGTTTTGTTAAGTTTTTTTGATTGTCTGACTCTGCTTTGATATAGTACGGATAGGATTCGGGCTGCCAAAAAGTTCAAGGCTGAATTTGAAGCTGTCCAAGAGCTACCGCCTCACATAGCTGCCAAATTACCAACAAAAATGCGGAAAGCTATAGCGGGACCATCAAGGCCTGGCACATCGAAAGATAGGTTATTGCTTACGGGGAGTTCCGAGGAACCTGATCAAAGCAAGGCTGTTACAATACAAAAGCAGAATGAGCGGCGGCGAAATGCTGGCGGGATCGGATCTCAGCAATCAGATAGTATTATCCAGAGGCATAAGGCTGCTCTTCCGGTAAGACCTGAATGGCATGCTCCGTGGAAACTGATGCGTGTTATTTCTGGGCATTTGGGCTGGGTTCGTAGCTTGTGTGTGGAACCAGGCAATGAATGGTTTGCATCTGGAGCTGCTGATCGAACAATAAAGGTAAGGGAGGCACCCTATACTATTAGAATTTTCTCTTTCTTCGTCTAACTTACTTGAACTTGAAGATATGGGATCTCGCTTCAGGTACGCTGAAGCTAACCTTGACGGGACACATCATGGCGATTCGAGGTCTAGCGGTATCGCCCCGACATCCGTACCTGTTCAGCTGTGGAGAGGACAAAAAGGTCTTATGCTGGGATTTAGAACAGAACAAAGTGATTCGACAATACCATGGTGAGTAGTTCTTTTTCTTTTCTCTTTTTTTTTTTTTTTTTGGTTTGTCCCATGATAATGCTGACTTTCACGATCGATAGGCCATCTTAGCGGAGTTTTCGCGCTCGACATACATCCTACATTAGATGTTTTGGTAACTGCGGGGAGAGATGCCGTGGCGAGAGTTTGGGATATGCGGACGAGAAATCCGATCCATGTTTTAAGTGGCCACAAGGCGACTGTGAGCGCTGTTAAATGCCAAGCTGCTGATCCTCAGGTAATTACTGGTTCAATGGATTCGACAGTCAGGCTTTGGGATTTAGCAGCTGGAAAGACACAGGCAGTATTGACACATCACAAAAAGTCAGTCAGGGCATTAGCTGTCCATCCTCAAGAATTTACGTTTGCTAGTGCAAGCCCTGATAATATTAAAGAGTGGAAATGTCCAGAAGGATCTTTCCTTCATAATTTTGAACCCCGACATAATGCAATTGTCAACAGTTTGAGCGTTAATAACGATGGTGTATGCTTTAGTGGTGGAGATGATGGAACTATGGGATTCTTTGATTGGTCTACAGGACATAAATTTCAAGAAACGCAGACAGCTCTTGTCCCGGGATCACTTGAGGCTGAAAAGAGTATTTTTGCTAGTACTTTTGACAAGACAGGACTGCGGCTAATTACAGGTGAAGCTGATAAGGTGAGTAAAATCTATTTATTTATTTATTTATTTATTTAACGGGAGCTATAATACTAACATGCCTCAAATTTATAAGAGCATCAAAATATGGAGAGAAGACCCCGATGCAACTCCCGAAACCGATCCGGGTATAGAGTGGAAGCCGTCGTTGGGAAGATCCCGGTATTGAGTAGAGCTTAGCATCAGCATTTTGGCTGCTACAAAGATAAATGTTGGGATGGCATCCCTCCCCCAATTTTCACGTGCTCATACGATAACTTTTTAGTTGGGATGAATGGGCGACGACGCGCTTTTTCACGACGTGTTGGTTATCTGCTCAGTCAGACGCTTTAGCTGCTGAGTATAATCTGCAAAACAAAAACGTTAAAGGTTCTCTGGTTAGAAAAAATTCTTCATCTTTTTTTATGTTTGTATAATAGATATTCTACGTATAATGTTGTTCTTTTTTTTTTTTACCTTGAATTGTAAGATAATTGGCACATGTTGTGTCGATATCAGTTGCTATAGCATCTGTGAGTTGACGAACTGATTCAAGGCTTGCTCTTAAAACTCGTAACTTTTCCAACTCGTGAAGGAGATTTTGCTCCTTGGACATGGACGTTTTATGTCCTTTCTTGTCCATTATAATGTTGTATCGTTTTTTTTTGGTGATAGTTGCTTGGTTGTTGTTTGCTCCCGTTTAAGTCAAGCTTCTGTAACCTTAAAAGGGACTAATGCCCCACCTTAACTGGGATATCCGAATTTGGGAAGTTGAAGTGGAACCCGGGATCCAAAGTAATCAATTGAACCGGATAAAGCGCTAAAAGAAATTTTTATCCATATAAAAAGCAAAGTTGCTCCCGGGCTAGAATACAAACACCTTTGTTCAAACTCCTTATCGATATGGGGTTCTTATCTCATCCTTACCAGGCTTCGCCCGTTGGAGGCGGGTACTGGGGTTCAGTGTAAGTTGTTGTGGATGGAATTTCTTGTGCCAGAGCGTCTACTAACAATTTGTTATGTTTCACAGGACTTCAACCATTGACTGGTGCGAAGAGAATTATGTCGTCAATGATTATGTTGCGGAGATGATGAATACCCTTACAAACGGTATATTCGGTGAGTAGTTGTGTTGCTTTTGCCGCCGCCTCTTTTTTTCGGTGTTTTGTGTACTAATAATAGTATTACATCTTTATAGTGGCCCTAGCAGGATTTGCTATCTATAACTGTATTACTCAGAAGCTAGATACGAGATTTTTGTTGACATCTATTGGGTTTGCTATTGTTGGTGTTGGCAGTTGGCTCTTTCATATGACATTGAAATATGAGTATCAGTTACTTGATGAACTACCCATGATTTACAGTACATGCATTCCTGCTTGGAGTGTCTTTTCTCATAGTAAACTAAGAGGTACCAGTTTACGAATTGCCATTGCCATTGCTACAGCAGCAGGTCTTTTGACCGCTATTTACCTTCGCTGGAAGAATCCAACAATTCATCAGGCTGGATTTGCAGCCTTGACAATTGCGGTTCTTTTAAGGTCAATGTATATGGTAGCTACCGAAGTGCATGATCCAGTTATTCGTGCAAATATGTGGAAGACTATTGTACGTGGTGTGTCAATTTTCCTTGCCGGTTACGCTTTATGGCAACTTGACATTCATGCTTGCAGTATTTTACGGCGTGCACGCCATCAAGTTGGTATGCCCTTGGGATTCTTACTTGAAGGTCATGCATGGTGGCATCTATTGACTGGAGTTGGTGTCTATTACTACTTGATATTCCTCGAGTATTTACGACTTGTCCTTACCGATCGATTTAATGATTATGAGTACGTGTGGAAATTTGGATTTCCTTCCATATGGCTCAAGAAAGCTCCAGGAGTTATTGAACTCAAGCAATCTAATGGCTCTAATCTTCATTCTACTACAAATGGAAATAAGAGGAAAGAATAAAAACTATCAGATTTATAAATAGAGGGAGCTTATATGTGTATAGCAATACACATAATTTTTGGCCCCCCTCCGTGCCCCCTCTCCTTAGACCACTTGATTCTGGGAGACATTTTCCTTTCACTTTTCTCTTTTTCTTGTTGGTCCCTTTTTGTTGTTGTATTTTATTTCTTGCCCTTGGTGCAAGTAAAATACTTTTTTTTGGGGGGACCTTTTTCCTTCTCCTTTTACTTTTTTTTTTGTTGGGTTGGCTTTTTGCTTCATATCTCTTTTTTAAGAATCATCAACGATTGGCAATTTGCAAAAAAATATCGCCTTGTTATTTGAGTATCATCAATACTCATATACTTTTGTACATCAATGATATACATTGCTCAAATATAAATGAAGTCTACAGAGAGTGATAGGGCTGGGCATATTATGCGGAAAAATGGGAAGAAATTTTTTTTTTTTAAAATCGTAACTGTAGAAGAAGAAGAAGAAGAAAGAAAAAAAAAAAAAAAAGTTTTATCATGATGACGATTTCGCATATTCTTTGAGAGCTTGGATAATTGGTGTATCTCCTGAGATGAGCTCAAACTGTTTGTGGATAGTTTCGGGTAGTAATAGACTCTCAATTATGACCAATGCAACATCCTCTCGTGGGATCTTGTCAATATCAGGGAAATACTTTGCAAGAGCCACTTTGCCTGTTGAAGCATCATCTGTAAGTATCCCTGGACGAATAATGGTCCAATCTAATTTGGACGACTGGGTTTGTAGGAAACTATCAGCTTCCTTTTTGGCTTGCAAGTAATTAGTCCATACAGGATCCAGGCTAGAATCCACGGGATCATCCACATGGATAGCAGAAATCTGTATAAATCTGCCAATCCCAGCATGTATTGCAGCTTTGGCTAATAATACTGAACCACCATAGTCAACAGTCCATTTCCGAGTAACGCCTGATCCTGCACCACCACCAGCGACAAATATCACAACATCAATCCCATCAGAAAGTTGTGCTTTATCTGCAAATTTGGCAGCTGCTTCATCAGATACATCTACTATATTTTTACCTGCGCTGTCTTCTGTCTGATCTGCATATTTAGATTGATTAGCAGGCTTTGTAGGGTCGGGATTTGTAAATTTCTCCACATCAACAACTAGACCACGTGCTCCTAAAGCAGTGAGAGCGTTTGCTTGCTGCTGTTTGCGTACCAGACCTGTAACCTGAAATCCACCTCTAGCCAGTAAGTGTTTAACTAGAAGTTGACCAATACGGCCATAAGCGCCTAAAATCAGGACTTTGGTCATTTTCTAGGAAATTTTATAAATAAACAAAATGAGAAGAGAAGATAAAAATAAATTGGTTATTACTATAAACGATATTTATATCTACGGTGGAATTGTCACCAAAATTTCTAACAAGGGAGCATGACTTCATTGGGTGTAGTGTATGTTTACAAAGGTGGTAACAAGTGAGTCGGTAACCATGGATGATGATGATGAAGCCAGCTCTCTCTCCGCAAAACCCAACATGGGGTTGAAATGACGACATTAAAGCCGAGACATTACAAAACACGGGTTTTTTTCTTTTGCTTTTTATAACGATAATTTTCTCTATAATTCGGTACTCTACACAAAAGACAAAAACATAATTCCATTAAAGAAAAAGAAACACGAAATGAGTCGACGTTTTTTTTTTTACCCATCATAATGCACTTGATTTCGAGAAAGAAAAAAAGGGTCTTGGCACACAAAAACTTAACTTCTTACCCTCCCTACACGTCAAACTTTATTTTCTTGGGAGGAGGCTTATCTGATGCGGCTTCCTTAAAAAAGGCACCATATACAGAATGTTCCTTCTTTTTTGTGTGACCACCAAATTTTAGCAATTCATCAGGTACAGGCTGATTAGCAGCACGTAAAACATTAATTAATGCACCAGATAAATGCTTTTCATGCTCTGTAAAGAGTGTAATAGATTTACCTGTTAAACCTGCTCTACCTGTTCTCCCAATCCTGTGAACATAATCCTCAACTGTAAGTGGGAAAGTCAAATTAATGACAAGTTTCACTGATGGAATATCTAAACCTCTTGCTGCAACATCAGTTGCCAACATAAGTGGACATTTCCCAGATTTGAATGCTTCTAAAGCTTTTGTTCTTTGATCTTGACTTAAATCTCCGTGAATTGCTGCAACATTATATCCACGATATCTCAAATCACTTTCTACTCTTGAAGCTTCCTTTTTATATAGAGCAAATATTAGAATTCTTTCCCCCTTTTTAATACTAGTATTATAATCTTTGAGAATTTGATAAAGTTTTTGTGATTTTGATCTAGGATCAATCACTTGAACAATCTGCTCAACTCGTATATTTGCTCGCAAATCATCACTTTCTCCTACAGTAACTTTAACTGCATTGGTTTGATAGTTTGTAGCCAATTCTCGAACAGAGGTTGGCCATGTTGCAGTGAACATGACTGTCTGCCTACCTTGTGAAGGACAGTAACTGAAAATATTTTTAATGTCGTCTTCGAATCCCTTTTCAAGCATCCGATCTGCTTCATCTAGTACCAGGTAAGATACTTTAGATAAATCGCAGCTGCCATCATTCAATAAATCATTTAACCGCCCAGGAGTAGCAACAACAATGTCGGCATTTTTCAACGCTCTCATTTGTTGCTCTTTTGAAACTCCTCCATATACACAAACTGAGTGCATTCCAAGACTTGAAACAAGCTCCTGAATGTTGTCATTAATCTGGCACGCAAGCTCTCTAGTTGGAGAAACCGCTAATACCTTGATACCCTTTGATTTTTTCCCTCCTGAACTAGTTTGAAGAATGTGATTGATTGCAGGAACAGCAAACGCAAACGTCTTTCCTGAACCCGTCTCTGCGATACCCACCAGGTCACGGCGTTCAAGCAGATATGGCCAGGTAGCAGACTGGATTGGCGTTGGTGTTTTAAATTTGCTAAAGAACTGCACAATCTTAGCATCAACCCCATTCGAAGCTAGTGCTTTAAAGGATAATATAGGACTTTTTTCTGATTTTAATGGATCAGTAATTGTGATTTCATTTTCCTTTATGAACTCTTCAGCCGAAGTAGCAGCCGGTTCACTCTTTTCCTTGGTCACAACAGCAGCAGCTTTCTCCTCATCATTAGCAACATCTTTGACAGGTAAGCTTTCTTTTGGTTCTTCCTCGCTAGTCTTTTCATCCAAATCGTCGTGCTTCTTTGATTTCTTTTCCTTCTTGTGCTTGTGATGTTTGTCCTTCTCCTCCTTGTGACGATGATGATGTTTTTTCTTCTTTTTTTCCTCTTCCTTCTTGGCCTTCTTCAGCGTCTTCTTTTCTTCCTTTGATATGTCGTCCCCTTTACGTTTAAGCTGTTCTTCGTCCTGTATAGACATGATGAGATGGGATGACCGTTAAATCTGATTTTTTCCTTTTTTTTTTTTTTTTTTTTTTTTTTTTTTTTTTTTTTTTTTTTTTTTTTTTTTTCTCTTTTAAAGGTCCCAATTTCAATGTCCCAACTAAAAGTACATCGGTCGACTTTACTCTATATAACACGTCTCTCTTTGCATCTATTTGAGCCATCTTATCGCGCCGTACAGTAGACACAGTAAAGCTGAAAGTCACGGTAGGTGGACATCCACAGTCATAAGGAAAGCATTGGGTTGCCTTTTGTCTGCAATTTTGTGCTGTCGATCTTCCTACTCTCGTCCGATCACACTATATACTAAATTAAGAAGGATCCCCTTGTTCCTTTCTGGAGAGGAAGACTCCTTATCTTTGAACAAGTAGTGTGATTGATAGTAGGTGCAGTCGATTCTTTTTATCTATAAAATTTTCCGGGTGCGGAGAAAACCTCCAAAAATAAAGAGAAACAGCCATCAAAGGACGAGAACAACATCTATTGTGGTTGCGCGCTAAGAAAGTAGACATATATATCTACCTTTTATGAGCAGACATGGATGAAGAGGTTGGGCTGTATATGAAGCATCAATCTCAGTCTGACTCTGGAGCAGGTCAGCATGATGCGCTTTCATCTGCATTGAAAGGCCCAGATTCTATCACAAGCAAGAGCATAAATGAACAACAACAAGCAGGGCCACAAGATCCCGCTCAATCGTCAATAAATACCACTCGGTCTACTTCTACGACCAGTCCAGTTCCAGCTGGTGGTGTTTGGGGAGGCTACTTGCGAAGGACGCTGGCCCAAGTGGAACAACAAATCGACAAAGTTTTGCTGGATGATAATGGAAATAAGATTAGCCAAACGACCAACGGGCAGGATAGTAATGCATCTATAAGTTCTCCTGTACCCACTCGGCCTTCCCCAATGTCGAATTCTACTTCATATGATCCACAAAGGAGCTCAACTGATTCGATTGGTCGTCTACCCATGCAGGAACGTCTTGCTGCTGCCGTCTCCAAATCGAAGACTGGTAGTCGCAATAGTCAAACGCTGGCTGGGTCTAACCCACGAGTAAGTGTGGATCAGATACCAGGGCCCCAGCCGGAGCCATTGGGGAACGATGCTACTGAATCTCCATCTCAAGTTCCTGAGATCTTGGTAGATAATGGCAACCCAGAACAAACAGATCCACATCCTGAATCGGAATCGCAGGAACAGATCAACAGTCAGAGTCAAGATAATGCTGATGATCGGCAATCAAAATCACTGAGCCGAGGCCGGTCCTCGGATTCTATCCGGTCACAGCAATCTACCAAACAGACTGATCAGCCACCAGGGGAAAAATCTGGGAGCGCTAGTGGATTACGGAGCATCTTCAAATCTACTCAGCTCGATTCGTCGTCGACATCAAATTTTGAATCACGTATAGCTGACAAGGAAGAAAAGATTCGATTACTAATTGAGGAAGGAGAACGAATGTCCAAGACTGAACTTAAGCATATGAATACTATCAAAAAGTTACGTGCTCAAGAGCGTCAAACAAGAGACGAAAATGATCATGTAAAGCAACAAATGGAAAAATTGAGGAAAGAAATTGATGTCCTAAAGGATAGTGTCAAAAAGCTTACTGAGCAAAATCGAGAACAATCTGATAAGCTAAAGTCTCTAACCAAGATGGAACAAGACTTTACAAGACTCCGAAAGGAAAGGGATGAGTTGATGGTACGGTTATTCTGTTTGAACTTTTAGTCTTTTTTTTTGGTCTCCTTTCGACTGACAACAAGTTTATCAAATTTAGGTATCTAATAAAAAGACTCGACAGCAATTGGCAGAAGCTGTAGCTAGAGCCGAGGCAGCTGTCTCTGAAGCTCAGGCTGATGCGCTCGAAACTGAGAGAGCCAATTATGAAAAATTGCGTCAACAATTGACTCAAGCTGAGTCTGAGAAAGCGTTGGCTGGAGAAATAGCAGCAGGGGAAGCTTCAAGGCTTGAGGCTAGACTTGATCGTGAGATGAAAAGCTCGCAAGCGATTCAATCCACACTACAAAAGGAGAATGCGGAGCTTGAGATGCAACTAGAAAATGCCCGATCAAAAGTTGAAGAGCTATCTTCAACTTCATCCAAAGTGAGTCAAGCTCGACTTCTTCGTCAAGTTGAGAGTCTACAGAGTCAACATGCAGATGCGTCTGCCAATTGGCGCGAAATAGAAGAGTCCCTTAATACACGGATAACTAGACTTGAAACGGAACGGGATGAAGCTGTTAATAAATTTATGGAAGTCCGGAAAAGAATGAGAGAATCAGAAAATAAAACAAAGTCTCTGTCATCAGATTTTCAAAGCTCAATAGATAGGATAAGTCGTCTTGAAAGCAAACTGGCTTTGCGTGAAGATACAATAAAAGATTTAGAAATGCAATTATCTGAAGGAAAACAAAGGATTAGAATTCTTGACCAAGCATGTGAATCTGAACGAGAAAATTCTCGAGAAGCCGTTGAGGAAATTCGGTCAACTTTCCGACAGCAACAGGAAGAATATCAAGAGCTTCAGGATCAATATCGGCAAATGCAGACTATGGTCCAGCAATTTCAACAACACCAAAATACGTCATCCTCATCATTCTCCCTACGATCGCCCGGATTTGCTCGCCGAGTTGGAAGTATATCAGAGGACTTAATGGACTGGAATGCCCGTACGGCAGCTGCTACAACATCTGTTCCTGTCTCGCCAAATTCGCCTAGAATTGTATCTGGTAGGACAAGCTCTAATTCTGGGTATCCACAACGAGGGTCATCAGCAAATGCAAGCGCAAGTACAAGTACAACAAGTCTACAACAATACTCTAATGCTCATGGGAATGGTACTAGCGGTCATGATGATAGTTTTGAGTCTTTGAATGGTGAAATATCGTCAGTGTCTCACGACGATGATACTTCAGCAATCGTTGAGGATGAATCTGGACTGAGGCCATTTTCGTCCCCAGTCTTGAATGGGACGCAGACGCCGTCAGTGAGTACAACGCCTGGTGGACGAGCAAGCAATCGAGCAAATTCAAAAGTTGGTTCTTCAGCCGCGCCAGTCCATCTTGTTGAACGAATGGGTGCAACTGTTCGACGACTTGAGAGTGAAATGGCTGCATCAAGAGAGGAAATTGCAAGACTCAAGGAACAAAATGCAGATCAACAAAATGAAATGGTGGAATTATTACGGCATGCAAGAGATCGAGATGCTCTTGGGAAACAAAATGAGCAATTGGCAAAACAAATTCAGGATCTTCAAGCGAGAGAACAAACAGCCTTAGAGATGCTTGGTGAAAAGTCTGAGCTAGCATCTGAACTTCAGGCCGATCTGGCAGATGTCAAGACACTCTACAAGTCGCAGATCGAAGAACTCATTGAACAGCTGAGTCAAGCCAAAGCCTCAGCAGCAACAATGACCTGATTAGCATTATCTATTTTTATTAAATATTCTTGGCATAGCATGACATGTACGAGTTGATGGCGAGCACTAGGACACACTTCTAACCCCCCTTTCTACTTTTATATATTGATACTGAGGGGAGAAGTGAAAAATAAAAAATGCATTCGTCTGGTTTATCACCAAAAAAGAAAAAAGAAAAGTGGACACAGTACGATCTCGAAGGAATGCAGGCGCATGAGGTGGGCAAATGAAAAAAAAAAAAAGAACAAGATATATTGTTCTTAGATTTATCCGAGTTCTAAAGCTGAAAAGAGAATGCGATCAAAAAAATTGAATGCTCGCTTATGTTTAACTTGGTTGCTATTGGTCTCCTCTGTAAACGTACCAAGCTCTTCTGGGAATTAATAGAACAATGTCAACTCCCAACGAGCATTTTCTCCAGGTCTTTGCCTAAACGGGAAAGGGGGCATCTGTTTCTTTTTCCTTGCAGAAGACAAAACTCCACCAGGAAGACTATATATATAAGGATACAGCTTGAAGACGGGATTTTCACATTTTACTCGACAAATACTGTCAGCTATATAACGATAGTAATGGCTCTTTTGGCGTTAAAGCATAAACTATTTCCTCCAAAGGAATCGCCACCCCCGGTTCTACCGCGATTTGGCGCTTCAGTCGACGCTGCAACAAACTATGGATCAATACCAAATCATAATCAAACAACTGAGCATAATGGACCAGATAGTAATACTAATGTTGATGGCGGTGGCGGGGCTCATTACCACCACCATGGGCATAAACATAATTCAGGATCCCAAGCGGGGGATGAGGATGACGACTCGGATATGGACAGTTTGAAAAGCGAAGAATCCAAGCTACATGGAGTTTTTTCGCCACGAGTAATATCGGATGCGATTATCGGGCTTTCAGATGGGCTAACAGTCCCTTTTGCTCTGACGGCCGGTTTAAGTTCTCTAGGGTCAGCTAAGCTTGTCATTACAGGAGGATTAGCGGAACTAGTTTCTGGCTCAATATCAATGGGGCTGGGTGGATATTTAGCAGCACGAGGAGAGATAGATTATTACAAGTCAGAAGTTACATCACAAAGGCAAGCACACGCTATTGATCCTTGTGGTTATTCAGACCGCGTGGCGGAGATTCTATTACCGTTTGATGTATCTCAATCTACGATTGACTCACTTGTGAGAGACTTGCAAAAAGATTCCGCATGTGATTGTGAAGTTGTGACGGAGGACGAGGTAACGTTGGATCAAAGTGGGAATGTAATTGTTACACCAGCGCGGACGCGGCGGATATGTCAAAAACAAAATAAGCAGCGACGGAAAAAGGCAATATCGGGAGATTCAGTTGTTGATTTTGTGATTAAATTTGGTTTAGGATTGGAACAGCCACCTGAGGGGAGAGAACTTCAAAGTTGTCTTACAATTGGGATTGCTTACTTTCTTGGTGGATTTATTCCATTAATACCATATTTTTTTGCATCAACTGTTGAGACTGGATTATGGATATCAGTTGTTATAATGTTTATTACATTATTAACATTTGGACTTGCGAAAACTCTTGTAACTATTAATCATCCAAGTATATCGCGATGCGTTATAGAAGGTCTGAAAATGGCAGTTACTGGAGGTGTAGCAGCTGGAGCTGCATATGCTATGGTTCGTTATATTCAGTAAATTGAAATTTTCTTAAAAAAAAAAAAAAAAATATGTCCATGATTACGAATTTGTTATATATTTTTTATTTTAATTAATGTATGTGGTTTTTCTGTGATATAGATTTGATTAATGATGAGCATTAAAAAAAGACCCCCATTTTTGTTTTCTTTTTAAAAAAATAAAAAAAATTTGTAACAATAGTAGAGAAAGGTTGATTCATCAATATCTAAATATACAATGCATAATAGAACACCGTGAAAAAAAGAAAAAAAAGGTCACACTACCCAAAAAAAGAAAAGAAAAAAAAAAAAAAATAACCCCCAAGAAAAACCAAGAAAGCCAAAACTCGTAAAAATCATGATTCATTTTTGGGTCTTCACTTCATGAGAATAGCCCCCATATAAATTTCAAAGAAAAGAAAAAAAACCACCAATTCTATGTAAAAAGAGAAGAAAAAAGAAAAAAAAAAAAAACAATTTCATTCTAGCATATCACACAACCAGGCTGTAATTTTGCCCTTTGTGAGGTTTTATTATTATTATCGGTGGTAGTAGTAGTAGTAGTGGTTGTTGTTGTGTTTGTTTCATGTTGACGAGAGTTTATATTTTTCTTCTTGTCACTCTTCTTCTTTGTTGAATGCCTAGGGAATCGATAATTTGGATGATGCATTGTTGATTGATGTTGTGGTGATGATGATGATGATGCTTGTTGTTGTTGTTGTCGTCGCTCACTATTATTATTATTACTAGTATTGCTAGCGCTATGATTTGAGAAAACTCTAGCAACTGATATACGTGGAGATGATCTTATTGATGATGTTGTTGGGTTGATCATAACAGTTGATGAGCTTTCCCTCGATGCGCATGGTCGACATTTAGGTGCTGCTGCTGATGCTGCTATATCGTCGTCATCATCATCATCTTTACCCTTGTGGATGACCGAATCAAATGTCGCAATTGATGTTGCAGATGGTCTTCTAGGTATTGATTGATGAGATGGTGAAGTATTTGTAATTGATCGAGACTTTTGAAGTTGTAAATGATTACAATATCTTTGAAGACGCTCATCACGCAATGCTGATGGGCTTGTTGATGCATTAATTACTCCAATTGATCCATCAGAAGCTGCTGGACTATATGTTGCAGCTGATTGATAATGATTATGTCCTGATCCTGCACTACTGGCACTAGAATGAAGACGTGGTGATGGGAAAAGAACAGTTTGAGGTTTATCTAATCGACATGGGAAGCTATGTCCTGCTGTAGTTGGAGATGTTGGTGTATGGGTCCAATGAAGATTGCTTAATGGATGAGAGACACGTCTAGGGCCGTAATGAAGAGATTCCGATCGATTTGGCCTATGATTATGATTATTATTATTATTGTGATGATGATATCGAGGCTGCTCTTCAGTAAACCGTCTATTCATACTGTCGTTGCGGCCAATTGATGTGGATGGGCTTTTCAATAATATCTCAGCGCTATGTGGAGTATTATTTCTCTTTGCCCCCACAAGTTCTTGAAGACTGGCTGATGAATCAACATGGTATGGTCCAAATTCAGTCCTTAATTTAGGTAATTCACGAGAATTATTCTTGTCACCACTATTAGTTGATGAAGAAGATTTCGGTCTATTTCGCCTTAGCATCCCCGATATCGGAGGTAGGGTATCAGTTGGTTTAATGGAAGCAAGGGCTACCCAATAACCATCTTGTTGACGATAATATTCATTCTTATCTGGATTTGACTCGACATCATTATTATTGTTATTGTTATTTGTCCCTATTTGCTGAGGAGGAGGAGGAGGTGGTGGTGGTGAGTGAGTCCGTGGCCTGGGTGAGTACAAAGTAGGTGGAACTACATGTCTCGACCAATTCTCAACATCAACAGATGGCCCACCAGGGAATAATTGATGTTGCTGCTGTTGCTGTACCATTATGGGCAACTTGTCGTATTGGTTATATACATCTGTCATAAACGATGATGTTCAAATGCCAAACTGTACACAAAAAGCCTCTTTTCTTATCAGTCAGTATGGTGGGGAAAAAAAAAATAATAATAAAATTTAAAGATTTAAGAAAAATTTGGGGGCATATACAAAACAGTGCTCGAGTTTTATTTATTTTGAATCATCATTAACTTAGACATATCACCGGAGTTTGGGCGGTAGAATTATTGCAAATGGTAAACTGGCGCGGTAAATACGGCAAGATTTTTTGATGGATTTTCTTTATTTCCGTCCCGGTTACTTCCCAATACAGAAAAAAAAAAAAACTAAGTACGGTCGGTACCTTGTGATTTTATCTCCCGACAACTTTACTTGTTATCTTGTCTGTAGATTACATTATTTTCTGCTAATTACAAAGTTATCTCTAATTGTCAATTTGTATCTGTAAAAAATTGTATTTATTTTAATCTTTTCACTTAGCCCGTTGTACCCGTCAGGAACGGTTAAATTTTATTTCTTTTCGGGATCCAAGTTGCAACCGGAAGTGTAATGTGGTGAGAGTCCCGTAAGTTAATTTTACCCCGGATTCTTTAATACTTAATTGGCAATTAAGTTTAGCGTTGACAGATCCGATGAGATGACTCACGAGAAAAACAAAAAAAAAAATAATAATAATAATACTCATACTTGATGATACAATCTTATTCTAGTGGACCCCATCAACTGCAGCCATTTTTTCATATGTCGCTTTTCTTTGTTTTGTTTGCATAGCCAGTGATGATCGATGATGATGATGATGAGGCAAGTAAAGTTTTAACGTTTAACGTTGGACAATCTCGTTCCTTATCAGAGCACCAGCCACCATTTCTTCATGCACAAGTCTTGTAGTAAAAAATAGCTCAACACGTGAAAATCCCGCACCTTGATTTAAAAAGCATGAAAACTTAAAGATGCTGTAAGATATAAAGGCCGCATGATAAGATATTAGACAGTTTGTCTTGATAAACTCAATGTGAGCTTTTCCCTGCCAAGCAACAGTCTTATAACTTGGATGATTTTGTAAATTATTATTACTCCTCCTTGGCATTATACTTGTGGTTTGTGAAAAGCTTCTACATTCTTAATTTACTCTACATGGCCGCCCCTGTATTGAAAAAGGTGCTTGCTGCTGGTGGGTTGATGATGTTGAGAATAACTCCCACCACCACCACCGTAATCTTGAACCCGACGGACGACACATAAAAGCAATGAGCTTAGGGCTAAGATGGATTGCACCAGCACTTGCCTCCTCAGTTCTTTTTGTAGGATCTTATATGGGACAAGCTAAAAGATTATATATTGACTCTGCACTTAATATTCACCTTCATCATACCGAGGATGATGTCCCACTCGTTTCACACGATGATCGCTCAAATGCATACTTGGATGCTGCACCACTACCATTAGAATTTAAAAAGGGTTTAGATTACGAAAATCCAGCAGATTTAAAAAGATATATCGATAATCATCCACTTATCAAAAGGCTTAGATCGACACCTGGATTAGTTGAAACAACTCCATATAAATCAGTTCCTCGTGAACTTCGGAATAGATTATTAACAGCAGGTCCATTATCTGGTATTAATAGGGTACCAATTCATCCAATATACTGGTATGATCCAAATAAAAGAGAAATTATTGGACTTGTATATTTAGGACGTGATTTATGTGGTCATCCTGGAATTGTACATGGTGGTTTATTAGCAACAATCATTGATGAAGGATTTTGTAGATGTGCTTTTCATAGTTTACCATCAAGGTTAGGACTTACTGCACGTCTTGAAATTTCTTACAAGCAACCAACAAGAGCAAATTCTTTTGTTATTATTCGTGCAAATACTGTACATGCAAAGGGACGAAAAGCATGGGTTGAAGGTTCACTTGAAGCTCTTCCTGATCATACAACTGATAATCTAGATAATACTACTACTTTGGTCAAAGCAAAATTACTAGCTGTTGAACCTGCTTGGGCATCAAAAATGAATGCTGTCTTGTTAAGCGGTTAAAAGGTTTTTGTACTTGCTATATAGTGATTGTAAAGAAAAAGAAATAATATACTACAAATTACCAGACAGAAAAATCAAATCTTTAGTCACTCAAATAGTCATCAGCCGATGCAAATGTGGGGAGTAATTTCAGTTGAGCCTTGCGTTTCTTCCTTGATGCCTTCATATCCTCCTCTTCATTATCCGGTTTCCGCTTCCCTTTCAGACTTGGCATTCCATCGTCTGACTCATCTTCACTGCTCATCTCCTCAACTCCAGAAGCGTCACTTTCATCTTCTTCTTCTTCTTCTTCTTCTTCTTCTTCTTCTTCTTCTTCTTCTTCTTCTTCTTCTTCGTCACTTGAGAACCCATCAAGACTTGAAAAATCATCAATATCAAGATCACTTTCGTCTTGCTCGCCCTCTTCAACATCCTCATCATCTCCTTCAACATCAGGATGACTCTTTACAAGTGCTTTCCAAACTTCATCCTCGTCTAAATCAGATTCAATATCAGATGCCAAATCATCAGCTCCAGGAGCGTCAATGTCGACATGATCAAAATCTTCTTCATCTTGTTTATTTGTTTTTCCTTTTCCATGTGCTCTATTCCTCTTTGTGGTAAAGTATTGATAAAATATTTCATCTTCAGCACCAATTTGATTTAAATTCATACTTTGCCAATCTTGTTCTGTTACTGATTTATCTCCCATACGAGCACTCCTTGTACCAACTAATAAATTTCCAGATGATTCTCCAGCTAATGGCTGCATAATACTTGAACCTCTCATACCTTGACGTGTCCTTGGTGTCTTGAATACAAATCTTTCCAAGAAATGAGCTAAAGAATGAAGAGCTAAATCTGGTTTTGTAGGTCGTTGTTGTAAGATATTGATATCATCTCTAATCATTTGCCTATATAGATAATCTGCATATAATGCTGCTGTGGGATGATAATGATTAACAAGAGGTAGCAATTCCCAGAGACCTGTATTTTGAGCATTTGCATACTTTGGATCGCGTTTACGCCAATCATAACTCACAGCACTTAATGTTGTGGTCAATTCCTTATTCTTTTCTTTTGTATTGTCATCATCATCTTCGTCAGGGACATCATCAAAATGCTCTTCCTCATCAGCAGCATCTCCTTCATTTATAAGAGACTTGAGTCCAGGATGAACAAGATCCAATTCACTTAGTAAATAGATAAGCCCAGCGAAAACTCCAATATGTAGCATCTCTGAAGATACTTGAACAGTTCTTTTAACAAATGCCTTGACACGATTAACATCACCATCCTCTTTAAGAGCTTTAAATAATAAATTTAAATATAATCCTTGCTTTGACGATGTCACTAATCTAGGATCGAAAAGTGTTTCATACAAGACCCGATAAAATCGATCAGATAATGTTTGCTTTTCTCCTGATACACGATGAATTAACATGAGTGCTTGAACACTAGTACCAAAATTCATTGTTCGTGCAATAAAATATAATTGGTCAAGATGAGCATCAAATACATCATCATCAAGTTGAGAATAAGGGTAAGCCCTATTTAATCCAGTCAAAATTGCAGTTACTAATTTTGAATATGCATCATCTTTAAGTTCAGTCGCTGCTGCCTTTTTACTCTCCTTGCCTCTATTCTTCCATCTACCCTTTTTCTTAATACGACCAACAGCCTTCTTTTCCTTATCATCGTTACCTTCTTCTTCCAATTGCTTTAATGGACCATGTTTAGCTAACCATTCAAATAAGTTGAAATATGTCTTGACAAGAGTATTCGCAAGTTCAACATCACGATGTGAGATGATTGTCTGATTTAATGTAATCATACCATAATATTGAGCATGATAGCCAGTACCGGGTCTAAATACAATTTCAGAAATTGCTTTTACAATAATTGTCTTCATAGCAGGATGAGCTTGCTCAAGTTGAAGTAAAAGATATGAAGTTTTTGATGCAACTTTTCGATCTAAATCACCAAGTTTATTACATGCAAGTCGAAGCAAATTTACCTCTTGTTCAGGTTTAAACGTCAGGAGAGTACATATCTGACCAAGCACATTAAGCCTGACAAATTCCACAGGATCGTGTGTACATCTCTCTATGAGTTGTAAAAGCTTGAGATAAAATTTCTTGAGCCAATCCTCAAAAGCCCAAGTCACAAGTAATTTATTATCGGCTTTAAGACTCAATGGCTGATCAGTAAATAATCTCAATCTCCTATCAGGTAAAACTGTACTAGTGAAAAGATCTTTGAAAGCAGTGATACCCTGAATAGTATTATTCCTTGATTTCTTTTGTGTTATTGCAAAAAGTGATTCAAATGCCTTCATTGAATGTAATGGAGATTCTTGAATAATTAGGGTTAGGGCACTAATTTTATCATCCAATGTACCAGATGTCAATATCTGAGATAAAAATACTTTTTGACTAGCTGAGCGTACAACTTCCTTATTATATACCTCATTATCTTCTTCAAGGAGTCGCAAAGCCTTAGACCGTAACATTTCCACCGTTTCAGATGATAGATTCTCATCTCTTGCAGGAATAGATGGGCTTTCAATATTATACCAGTCAGTCCTAGGCTCAACAGTCAGATTTGGATGATTGCTAGATCCCTTGTCGCTCTTATCTTTACTCTGTCTAGACAATGATGAAATGTCTAGCTGCTTCACAACAGGTTTGCTCTTTTCCGCTTCATGTGTGTTCTGCTCCTTGGTTGCATTCGTCTTTGGTTCTTTAGCCTTTGGTTCTTTTGTTTTTGGACCTTTAGTCTTTGGTTCTGTTTTGACATCTTTCTCTGGCTTTATGCTCTGCTTATCCACTTTTCGAACCACTTCTTGCTTGACATTTGCTTTCTTTTCCTCTTTTTTACTCTTGGTCTTTGCAAGACCAATTTCACTCATAAAGTCCTCCAATTCACCAGCATTCTGTAACATTTTGTTAGCAATCATCTCGCACAGAATAAGAAAAAACTCAATACTTACAATATTCTTTTGATTAGTATCTTTTCCAGTAATCAATTCATCCTCGTCACTTGATTCTATGGCGCCAATAAGTTCGAGATCATCCTCCTCACCGCTTAGATTTTCAATCTCTTTTAAGAAACTAGACTTGTTGGTTTGGTCTTTTCCAATTGTATCCTCTGTCGAAGACGCAGTTGAAGGGACACGGACTCGGTTATCTTGATCTCTCCTTGGATCACTGAATCTATCTGGCCTACCGTGATCTGGCTTATTTCGACCATCCCCATTCCATTTACCTTGTGGCCGCTCGTTATAATGATTGCGATTCTCGTTATTTTGACCACCGTCATTCACTTCACGCCGTGACTGATCATTATAATGGTTGCGATTCTGGTTATCTCGTCCACCGCCATTCACTTCACGCCGCGGTTGGTCATTATAACGATTGCGATTCTGGTTATCTCGTCCACCGCCATTCACTCCACGCCGCGGTTGGTCATTATAACGATTGCGATTCTGGTTATCTCGTCCACCACCACCATTCATTTCACGGCCCGGTCGACTGGTATTTGCATTTCGATTATCTTTATTAAACTTTTCCCTTCCACCATGGTTATTATTATTCCCACGATGGTCCCTACTTTTATTGTCATCTCTAGTAGATTTTGTCCTTCCTGATTTACTTCCCTTTGCCTTATTTGACACTTCATCAGCTGCTTTATCTAGACCTTTTCGTATCCGATCTGTAATTCTGTCTGCTATCCCTAAAGATAGTTCTGCTGCAGCCATCTTTATCAAGTTTGCAGGATTTCTCGGCGTCCCTGCTTTCCTTTTTTTTTTTCGAGATGGATTTTTTTTTTTTTTTTTTTTTTTTTTCGAAAAGCCGCACAACCAAATCTATTCCTCCCAACTGCAGAATCCCGTCCGGACACACTTCTACAGATACAGTAGAAGGACAAGGGGAAGCAAAAAACCCGGTGATTGAAAGGAAACAATCGATAGAAAGAATGTCCTCGGAAACAAACGCACAAGTATGTAATTGGTTTTCACATGGAGCGATATGAAAAGGATTCTAACAGAAATTTTCCGATAGATAAATGACGTTTCGGTGCATGCACCTATCTTATTTACGGATCCATATCTAAATGAATTAAGTTCCAATATCAGGGCAAGACCAGTTGCATGGGAAGGATATGTTCGAGCAGGAGTTCTTGGAGAAGAGGATGCACGGTTACTTAAATCGGTAGATAAGGCTGGACGACCAAAGAGGAACTCTACGGTTGAGAAGGTAAGTCCCGGGGAATTGCTGTAGGCATTTTAGAACAAGACCCAATATTCTAATCAATCTATAGGATTTGGAACTGTATGCTACAACTATAGCAACAGTTTTGGACAAGAATACTCGGCCCGATATTATTCAGTTTACGTTGGTTCTTACTGGCGATTTGATATCAGGTACGATTTCTCCGTCTTGAATGTTTATTTCTTCTTATCTACTAACTTATGAATAAAGAAGTTCCTGGGTTTACTAGTGCTTTCTTAGCATTATCATCTCATAATGAAACTTATCCTTACGGACCGTTGCTTCGATTACTCGGTGCGCAAGATGCAAATACCCGTCTTTTGAGTTCAAAAACACTTGCAGAACTTTTAGGATCAATATCCGATGTTCCAACAAGCGTAACGGGAAGATATATTGAATTTTTAATTGATCTTTCAAAATCATCATCAGATTCCAATATGCATGATATTGCAATTCAAAGTTATGACTGTATTCTTGGAAGTAAAGAAGCGCAAAAGCAAGTTTGGGAAAATAAGAATAAAATAATCCCACAGATGATAAAGCACATTCAAAATCATCAAGGTAATATTCAAATACAATATAATACTTTACTTGTATTTTGGCGCTTGTCATTTGAGAGGAAGCCAGCTCAGGATTTGAACAGGTAGGCTGAAAAGAGAAAAGGAGGGGGGGGAATTGTAATATTGTGGTACTGACTTTTTTTTCTAACGTGTCTAGCGATTTCAAACTTATCCCTGTTTTGTTTGAACTGATTCGAAATGCAGTCAAGGAGAAGGTGATCCGAGTAGCGGTAGCTATTATTGCTGTAAGTGAACTTGATTCTCTCTTATTTTTCTTTTCTCTATCTCTTTTCGTTTATATTGACCAAATGGTGATGTATAGAATTTGATACGAATTGCGCCTGATGAGAATATTCATGCGGTTATATTTGCGAATGGATTAGATTTATTCAAGAGTCTATCACAAAGGAAATGGACAGATGCGGAATTAATTGAAGATGTTGGTACAGTTGTTGAAGTATTGGATGATACAGTAAAGAAATTATCAACATTTGATGAATATGAATCAGAATTACTTAGTGGGAAACTTACATGGAGTTCACCACATACACAAGATGAATTTTGGAGAGAGAATGGAGAAAAATTTAAAGATCATGATTGGAAACTTGTTAAAGAATTAGCAAAAATTGTTTCAACATCACAATCAAATGAAGTTTTAGCAGTTGCATGTAATGATATTAAAAGGTTGGTAAAGCAAGAACCAGAATCGATTAAAATTTTTACAAAGACTGGTACAAAAAGAAGAATTATGCAACTTATGGAACATGCTGATCCTGAAGTGCGTTATCAAGCACTTACTGCAACACAAGCTTTTATTGCAAAGGCTTTTAACTAGGGGGTAATGAAAGAAGAAGAAATGATAACTGCAAGAGAAAATTCCTCTAAACAATAGACTATTAACAAGAAAAAACACTTTTAATTTTATTCTAGTAAAATATATATATATATATATATATATCTTTTTTTTTTGTAGCTGTAATTTTTATTTTATTTTTATTTTATTTTGTTACGAAGGAAAAAAAAAAGGAAGAAAAATATATAAAAAATAAAATAAAATTTTAAATCAATTCTACACACAGATACATACACACACACAACTCCAAATGCCTATTGTTTTTATGAAAAGTATAAACTAATTTAACAAATATTTGTGAAAATATAACTTTGTTAAATGAGACTTTGATATTTATCAAGTCCACTACTACCGCCGCTATTATTTGAGGATGACTCATTAATTCCACCTCTAAAACTATTACTAGTCTGATTAATTGGGGGTGGTGGGAAGAATGTATTAGGTTTCTTCTTTTGTTGTTGTTGTTGTTTTGGTTTAGGGACTAAGGGAATCCCTTTTGATCGTTTACTTATTTCAGTACTCCAGTCAATTTCTGTTGTTGTAGTACTAGTAGTATCTCTAGGCGTAGATGACCAGGGGGAAGTTGAGGATGTAGCAAGACCAGGACTTGACCTGGTTGAAGAAGCTGGGGGTAAATTAAAGGCAGGCTGTAGTGGGGTATTTGCAAGGTTACTGCTTGTCATTGTATGATTACCATTCAATTTTGGCTTTTGGGTAAGGGGGACCTTTGAATTATTCATAACAAGTGATTCAAAAGTACCTGAAGTAACATTAGATTTTGATGAATGTAATTCCAAAGATCTTGCCCTTTCAACAGTACTTGATCTACTCTTTGCTCTTTCAATTATTGAATTTTCAACTTTATTTGATAATAATTTAATTGATTTTAAAATATTCTTGACTTGTTGCTCATTTAATATTGATGAAACTAAGAAATCCCATAATCTTGGAATTACTTCTAAAGCAAGTTGATCAATTTCAAGAATATTAATTAGATTAATATATAATTCACATGCAGCCATAACAACATCAGGTTCTCTTGTCTTCATACTTTTTATAAGTGGTAAAATATTTTCAATTATTGTATGCCTATCAAGACCACCTAAACATAAAGCTTCAAGAGCTTTAATTGCAGTAATTTTAACTGCTAAACTGCTTGTCCTGCTAAATACATTACACACACTCATTGTAATAATATTCTTCATTGTTGTAAAATCAACCTTATCAAGAATTTGTGGAACTGCCTTTAGTGATTCTTCTTGAAGTGTTAATGAATTACCTTCCATTGTTTTAATCACTAATGGTAATACTTTATCTTGAAATTCCTTATTTGTCGTCTTCTCTTTAATATTTCCAATATGATTTAAAACAATTTGAGCACAAACAACTTTTTCTGGGTTAACTTTTGCAATTACACTCAATATTGATGAGCTAAAAGTAAGTTGACTGAGCAATTTTCCAATTGACAAAATGCTAGAAAGGACATAACTTGAATAATCAGATTCTTTATTAAATTCTTCAATAAGCATTGGTAAAATTTTCCTTCTTAAAAGGGATGTAGAAAATTGATTTAATATTTCTGAAAGACCCTTGAGGAATATTTCCTTTTCTTGATCAGATTTTGTAGGGAAATCTTCCAAGAATCGAATTGTAGATATTAAAATATTATCAAAATATTTTGAATTTTGGAAATCAACATCACTAAATCGTTGTAGAGGATCTCTAGATAATAATTTTGGTAAAATATCAACTAAATAAGATGGTAGTGGTGATTGATGTGATAATCTGAGGACATTTCCAACAGAATTTTTATAAGTGGATAAATTTTGATTTGTCTTTAATGGAGAATGGCCAGTATAAAGAGCAATAATTAAACAACCTAATGAGAATATATCATTTTGTGGTATAAGTCGACGATCAATAATAAGTTCTGGTGCTGTATAATCATAATTCATCTGTACAGATTTAGGTAACCTTGAATCATAATTAGCAATAAAAAAGTCCCTATCTTTATATTCTGCATATTCTTGTGCTAATTCGAATCCAGCAAGTTTCCAATCACCCTTTTGATCAATATATATTGATGTTGGTTGAAT
Organism: Trigonopsis californica; assembly: GCA_030574475.1. NCBI lineage: Eukaryota > Fungi > Ascomycota > Trigonopsidomycetes > Trigonopsidales > Trigonopsidaceae > Trigonopsis > Trigonopsis californica. The sequence goes on from JAJMFC010000089.1 coordinate 31,914, forward strand.
ATTCATATGAACTAAGCCAGCATAAGTATGAACGAATTCCAAAGCTTGAGATAATTGAATTAAACCCTTTTGTAATTCGACTTCATCAAATTTTTCACTGTCTGAACTTATTTGACTAACAATTAACATTGTAGATTCACATATTCTTTCAGTAACAAAGGTAAAAGTCGATGTACGTTCCTGTAGTGGTTCGATAACTTCTAGAATACATGGATGCCTTAATTTAGTTAGATATTGAACTTCTTGACGAAGTGTCGTCTCAATATCATTCTTAATTGATGATGATCTCCCTACAGCGCTGTCGAGCTTTTTGCGATCAAATATAAAGACTGAAACCTAAATCCCCCCCCAAAAAAGTGCCGTATGTTAGCTTAGATCGACGACAATATAACACAAATTCATGAATTTTCAGACTCACGGGGCGTCCAGAAGATTTTCGTTTAGCATCTGAAATCTGCCATGATCCGGCTAGGAATGTAGGATGAGCTGAATAGGAATATTCAGAACTTATGCCGGAAGACAAGACTGTATAACAATGTTAGAATCCGTATACAAAAGAACGACCAGACAGAAAGAAAAAAAAAACTTACACCCCTTGAAGAAGGACATCCTTTGACCACGGTTTTTCCCTTTATTGGCGCGCGTTCAATTTAACGATGGTGTTTTGTTTATCGAATTTTGTCCCAATCAACCGAGGAATTTGGTTCGTCTTTTCGGGGATCAAATGTTACGGAATACTAACAGGTTAAAGGGAGGATGGCGGTCTATAGTCGAGCGAATAGGTAGTTATCGATTATATCATGAGAGTCATGCGCGGCCTCGACGGCTGTCTGCATTGTTTTTGCCGTCTGGAGGGATCAATAATGAGGGACACGGTAAGTACAATATTTTATAAAATACTTATTTTAGAATAGCTACTAATCTTGGTTATTTACTATTATAGAGAGTACTCAGGAATTACTCGAGAGGGCTGGATACCTGCGACAGGTAAAAAGAGGGGCTTCTTTTAAACCATTAACCGACCCATATTCTAACCCATTAAAAAGGCTAGTGCAGGTATATTCCAATTACTCCCGCTAGGAGTCGAAACACAAAGACGAATCGAGTCAATAATTAGATACCGCTTGGAAGAGATTGGAAGTTCAGAAGTTGAACTTTCAAGTTTGTCTGAATCGACCTTGTGGAAACAGACTGGTCGGTGGGATACACCTGAGGTAAAGGGGAGTTGTTTTCTCTGTTTTTTTTTTTTTAATGAGAAGCTTGAATTAACAAACTGTCTTGTCATTAGCTGTACAAATTAAAAGACTCGAATGGTAAAGAATTTTGTTTAGCTCCTACATTTGAGGAAGATATAACAAATCTTGTATCAAGGAATCTGAAGAGTCCAAAGACGTTACCAATTAAAGTATACAGTATTGGTAAAAAATATAGGGATGAACTAAGGCCAAGAGGTGGATTATTAAGGGGTAAAGAGTTCACAATGAAGGATCTTTACTCATTTGATAGAACATCAAAAGAGGCATATAAAACGTATCAACAAGTTGTTGATGCATATCGAAAGATATTTAATGATATTGGAGTTGAATTCTTGGTTGCACGTGCAGATTCAGGATCAATTGGTGGTGATTTATCTCATGAATTTCATTTCCCATCAAAAGTTGGTGAAGATACAATTGTTGAATGCATAAATTGTAAGACAGTTACAAATATTGAACTTGCAGATTCGATACCAATACAACAACAAAATAGTGCTAAATTGGTAGTTGGAGCATCTAAAGATAGAGCTCGTATTTATTTATTATATTTACCAAATGATGAACGGCAAGTGAGTTCCACACTTATCAAGCAGGTAGCTGGTGATTGGGATCCACAATTTACATTATCAACAAGTATTAATGAGTTGTTGAAAAGTGGTAAAGAAATTATACCAATTGTCGACAGTCGGCTAGTAGGATTTGATATTGAGAGTTGGAATCGGCAAGAGCAGCAGCCACAAATAGAGTCAGTTGGAGGAGGAGGAGTAGCACCAATTGTTGATGTGCCACTTGTCCAAGTATCAGCTGGGGAAGTATGCAAAGTATGCAAAGAGGAATTAAAATTATCAAAAGCAATTGAAGTTGGACATACATTTTATTTAGGGACAAAATATTCATCCATATTAAATGGAGGATTTATTGATGATAACAATAATAAAAAATATTTAGAAATGGGTTGTTATGGAATTGGTATAAGTCGATTAATTGCAGCAATTGCAGAAAAGACAAGAGATAAAGATGGATTATGTTGGCCAATTAATGTTGCACCATTTCAAGTAATAATTCTAAGTAAATCTGATACAAATGATATTGCCCAAGAATATATAAAATTATTTGAATTAAATGGTATAAGAGTAATTCATGATGATAGAAATTATAAAAATATGGGATGGAAACTTAAAGATTGTGATTTAATTGGTATACCAATATCAATTATTTTAGGGAATAAATTTCTTAATGATGGATTAATTGAAATTAAGATAAGAATTAATGGTAAAAGATTTCAAGTTGATAAAGATTCTCTTTTACAAGTTGTGAATCGAGAGATTAATTCACTCCAAAAACATGATAAAAATTTTTCTTCTTCATAAAATTCGTAAAAAAGTTTGTACATAGGAATTTCTTTTTTTACTTTAACAGTTCTTCATAAACGCACCAAGCAATTCCACTACTCAATGCTTTACGTGATATTCTTAATGCTAATCCATCAAATAATCCTTTAAATCCACGTTCAAATATGAGAATTTTGAATGCAATTGTTAATGATTTATACTTTAATGGTTGAATTTGCATATTTGTCTTTACAGTATCGAATGGATTCGTAATAGTTGTAGCAAGTGATGCAGATGATGCAGCAGATAATGCATTAACAATTGCTGATTGTGTAGGTGATAGAAAGTTATGAGATGTTGTTGTATGGGTAGTACCGTAATAATCAAATACTGAGCAAAGAGCAAGCTTAAATTTATCATAAAAGACAATATATAATCCAGCATATGGAGCATCTCTTATAAAAGTAGCACCAAATCCAGTAAATAAACCTTTAATTCCATTTTGATGATAAATATTCTTAACTGCACCAAAGATACTCTTATGATGATAAAAAGATGACTCATATTGAGCTTTAATAACAGTTAATGGCATCATAATAAATCCAACAGCACCCCTTGTACCAGCGCCTGAGATTAAGTTATCCAATGGGTCAAGTTTTGGAAGCACCGACGAGGAAGAAGAAGAAGAAGATGACGAAGACAAAGACTTTGTTTTAGCAAACTGCTGACGAACAGCATTCAACGATGTAAAATAAAGAGCACTTCCAATTCCAGTACGAAGAGCTGATGGGATTGTACCTCTCCATAAACGGAATGGATTACCAGATATATCATTCCACACATTCTTTATTGATGTATTCGAAGACTGTTGAACTCTTGTTTTAACGAAATCAAATGGTTGTAAGATAACTGCTGATGCAATTCCACTTATCAGACCTGCAGTTACATGCCTTGCAATAGGTGGTGATTGTGGTGGTGGTTGTTGTTGTTGTGCCATTCAATAGCTGCTCCACCACTGGGGGGGACGGGAAAAGAGTGGGGTATTAATGAAATAAAGAGAGAGATGAGTTATTTTACACAACTTTGTGATTTTAATATCTGATTTTAATATCACATGCCCCTCACTCATAAGAGTAAAAATTTGGTTTGTCTGCTGTCGTTGTTGCTGCTGCTGCTGCCAAACTGTGTATAATACGGAAAGTACTGGGGGTTCAGGGAAAAGTCCCCATAACAATGTTTACAAAAAATATACAAAAAATATTATTAACGTTATGATTTTTTTTCCAATTCACAAGATATACACATACAATTAGTTGGAAGAATTTTATTTTATTTTATTTTATTTCCTTTTATATATATTTTCCTAAGTTTTAATTCTCCTGGACGATATTACCCCGTTCAGAAACGTAGATACCATCCAAGAATTTTCGAATATCCTTGTTTCGAACACGACATACTTGTTGAATATCAGCAGCATTTTGTGATACATTCTCTAATGAGTTTCCAGATAATACTAATTCATCCTTTTGAGCAGTAGAAACTTCAATTGTAACTCCCTCATGAATTGGCACACGTCGAACAAATTTCTCACCCAAAAAGTTTCGAATCTCAACAACGGTATCATTATCGACGATATTAACATTAATTGGGAAATGTGCATAGACATATCTCATCTTGTACTTGTAACCAACAGTAACTCCAGTAATGAGATTAGAAATTAAAGATTTGACAGTTCGAAGAGCAGCAACATGCTTCTTGGTACCATGATGAACAGTTAACTTAATAGCCCGGTCAGATAGTTTAGTGAATGCAATATCAATATGTCGGAGGTTCTTTGTAAGTTTCCCTCTTGGTCCAACAACCACAACCTGTCGAGCTTTGATATCGACGGTAACTCCCTCTGGGATATCGAGAATCTGATCTGCACCGATGAATTTCATCTTAATTATGTATAAAGTTAGTTCGCAAGGCCTCGAAATTGATGTTGATATTGTCTTACCTTTGAGCAATGGTTGTGGGTATATTGATTTGCTACGTTGTTTGGCGATTTGCGTTGGTGTTGAGTCCATCGCAACCACAATTCGGGGTTGGGGGCTGTGACTGGGTGTTAGGGTTTAGGGCTTACAACCATAAATCACTTTAAAAGCCATCATCATCATCATCTCATTTTAACCCGATTCAAAATATTTAGTATTATATTAGGGTAGTTTAAATAGTGGATTTTATTGCCGACTCTATATAATTATGTTCAACATCATATCATAACATACTCATTACAATGGAAATTTCAACTATATTTAAAACATCACAAAGACCATATCCGCTCGTAATACTAGAAAAGAAAATGCAAGCTGCCAGGTTGTACTGTTCTGTACCTATAGCTGTTGTTGATAATTGAACCAACAGCAATGAAGGAGGGTAACTGTCTCCCCTATCAAGGAGGGTAATTCATTCCTTTATCCCTTCCCACCCAATCAATTGTCTCCCCAAACCAACCTCCAAAAAAACACCAGGGATTAACAGAAGTTGACGGGGGTCCCATGATGAACTATTTACGATATGCTTCAAGGAGAATTATTCCATTTCAAAGGAGATTCTCAACATGTCGTATAAACAATGCAGTTACATTAAGTGAAGAACGTGAAATACGACAAAAATTAAATAAATTATCAAATCTTCCACAATTAGTTGTTTCAATGGAACAAGGTAATGCGAATGATGAAGAATTAAAGACAATTGCACAACTTCAACAATTAGCAAAACGTGAGCATGCAAATGTATGGGATTATCTTAAAATGTCTGATACACAAAGGGCAATATTTCAACAAAATCAATTGGAATTATTACCATTTTATAATAATGGACGTAAAATTATTGATAAAATTCCGGTTCAAGATCCTGTTACTGGTCAAAGAACCTGGGAAATTGTTCGTCAAGGTGATAAACGTGGTTGGGAAAATATATGGTATTATGGATATATACCTGCAATTGGGTTATTAATCATTATTTATATTTTTAAAGATGATAGTTCAATTAATTCTTGGGCAATTCAAGAATTACGTTTACAAACTGAGAATAATTATAAATCTAAACAACATCAACTCAATAGTGAATCTGGTTTATCTCCTCAAGATGAGCAGAAACGACATGATCTCATTGTTGAACGCATCTTGAATGGTGAGTATGATCGTCTCAGAAAGTCTCCTCATTAACCTTGGGTTTTATAATAATATAAACTACAATAATAAATAATATGAATATGGATAATAACTTGCATGTGTAGAAAATTTTCAATACTATAAACAAAGCTACTTGTCCTTGTGTTTCTGAGCCTCTTCACGTGCCTGCTTGTTGAGTTGGCTACCATCAGCAGACTGGAATAGTCCAGTATTTGTATATGCTTGGGGATTAGAACTAGAATGTTCTTTACCATCTGTATAAAGAGATTGAGCTTCTTCTCTAGGCAGATTATTGATTAGCCCACCATTTGCAGATTGAGTAAATGGATTAGGTTGACCTGGTCCGCCTGGCAAATGTTGAAATGCTGCGCCGCCACCACGATGACCCTGAAACGGGATATGATGTCCCTCGCCCTGAATCTCCTTTTGACCTTGTTGTTGTTGTCGCTGTTGCTCTTCAGTAGGCGCTGCACCATTAGTCCCCTGCTTTCCCTCGTCGAGAAACGGTACAACAAGTGGCATCTTGTTCTTTAATGATAAAAATCTAGATGTAATTCCAATAAATCGTCCTAATATCAAAGAAATTATGATAAAGGCGAGCGCTACTTTAATGTATCCTTTCAGTTTTGCGATATTTTTTTACTTCAAAACAAGTAAAATACTTTTGCTTCTGAATCTCCTTTTATATACTTATTTCTCATCTTCTTCTTGCCATACGTAATCTACTCCCATCGACCCGCGTCATTTGTGGGGGAGATTCGTCCCAAGGCAAACTAAACACCATGAATTTCTCCATTTACAGGTGGATCACGGGGCTTGGGTTGGACCCCAGCTTTTGTCTAAAATAGCCAAACGGCACCCCATTAGATGCCACTTTTGGGCGTACACATACCAGGTTGGCTATAGAGTTATTATATATTCCTTTATTATACGGATAACTAACATATATATATATAATTATTAGATATTTGTGGTGGTAACATCCTTCCCCCCGCCATAATCTATCCATCTTGTTGGCAGACGCGGCAAATTTAAATATAAAAAGGGATGCAAAAATGAAAGTGACATCCAATCATTCGTTGTTGTGTTTTAATTAAATCCCCAATTTAATTAAAAAATCTCATTTACGAATGCCGTTTCACCACCACCACCAATTTAAATTTTTTTATTATTTTTTTTATTTTTACAATGGGGGAATGGACATTGATATATAAATAACCAGCTTTGGTATTTCAATCTTCATCTTTACGATAATAGCAAGAATATGCATTGTCTTTACAAATCGTCTATCCTTCTCCTGGCATCCCTATGTTTGGCTGCTCCAACTAATAAAAATGAACTAGTAAGCTATCATTTTCGCACTGACTTTCTCGGTCAAGATCAATCTTATGGCAGATGTGCAAATATTGATGAATCTACATCATTCTTGGAAATACTTGGAAAATCGGAGAATTGGTCTTGTTCTTCAGAGAGTAAAGAATGCCTTCATACAAAGGCATTTGATGAGAGAAATTGTGAAATTCTTAAAACTTACTGCAAGTCATCTTTAAAATCTGCTGAATGGCAACCTAGCTTTTATTGTACACCTGAAGGAATGGAAAAGACAGTTGCTAAAGATTCTTCTCATGATATGGTTAATAATGATTATTCAAGTTTTGTTGAAGGAGTTTCTAGATTACCATATCTACTAAATCCTGCCACCCAGCCAGAAGATGATGAATCTGACTTATTTGCTCCATCTGCACCTCCTCAACAACAAGAATCTGAGTTAAATCCAAACAGTGAGTCTCATATTGAAACCAATCATGGTGATAGTGGTGAACATGGCGATGATAATGCCCCTGGACAACCTGGAAATGATGAGCATGTTCGAACCCCCTCGTCGTCTGATGATGATAATGCCCCTGGGCAACCTGGACATGATGAGCATGTTCAACCTCCCGTGTCGTCGCATGAATCCGATCACTCTGAAGGACAACACGAATTACAGGATCGTACGACATTAGGAAATCCTATAGAACGTGACATGCACCCTAATGATGAGGAGACTGGTGAGCATAATCAGAATGTACCAGCAGTTAATCATATTGCAAATGGAATTGACCATAATAATGATGGACCACGACATGTTCCAGCTGAAGCTTTTATCCATGATATTGCTCATGAGAATCATTTTGGTAATGATGCAGCGCATGTGCAGCACCATCAATTAAACGGTGGAGATCCATGGGTTCATATTGAAAGACTAGATACGAATGAGGATGGATTTGTTGTTGTTAATCCATCAGTACCTCATAATGTACCACTTCATATTGATATTCCACCAGATCATAATGGTATTGACCACCTCCACCAGCCGCCATCACTAGTAGCAGCAGCTACTACAGCAGCAGCAGGTCTTCACCAACATCCAACGGATGATGATCGCCGCGCAAATATTAGAGCAGATCCAGAACTTGCAGATGTAGAGATACGTCCTCCTCGTGATGGAGCTCCACGACCTCCTGTTGCTTCTTTTCCTGCTCCTCTAGATCATCCAGAGCACCAGGGCGCTGATAATCAACATCATACTCCTCCAGCTTCCCCTAATCTACCACAGCGGCATCCAACTCCTCCACCTCAACATCATCATGATGCTTCTCCTCCTCCTCCTTCTCCTCCCCCTAGGAGAGGAGGATTCTTTTCTAGGTTTAGGAATATGTTTGGTAGTAGAAAGAACGACTCATCTGCAGGCCTTTAAAAATATGTACGCAAGTATGTATATATGTATGTATGTTATACTACTACTTGTAAATCAATAAAAATCGTCTCGTTACAGATTGTGTTTGAATAGATTTATTTCTTTGTACTGTAGATTTTCTTTATTTTATTAGATTGAGAAAGGATTAAAAGAAAAAAAAAATTAGGATAAAAATTCCACTTGTTTTTTAAACATCAATCTTATAAAATACATAAGCTTCATAATCAGTATCAACAAGAGAACCATATTCACCAAGACCAGAATCTTTAATTTTACCATATTTATCTCTAGCAAAAGCATTACCAGCTAAATAATCATAAGTTGAATCAAGGTATTGTTTTGCCTTTTGAAAATGATTATTTGGAATTCTTAATAAAACTGAAATAAAATCTGGTGGTAATCCATAACGTAAAACACTTTCAACAAAAACTCTTACAGCTTTTAAATGAATCCATGCAGAGAATGAATCACTAAATGCTGTCTTTGCAAGTCTTGAAATATCTTGAAATGTTTTAACTTTTAAAATTGTTGCATTCTTCTTTTCTAATTCCAAATTTTCATTCATTTCTTGATTATAATCAAATTCTCTTGGTGTCCATCTAAATTCACGACATTTATGAATAAAATCTGGTATAAATTTTTTAAATAATGTAACATTAAATAAAACATAATCTGAATCTGTTGCTAAAATATTTGCACTCCTTGGTACAACCATATTTGAAAGTGTTTCATATGTTTTTAAAAATTCACTCTTTTGATTCTTTGGTACTGCAACAAGAATCGTTTGTAGATATTCACTACCTAAAACAAAATCTTGTGCACTAACAACATTTTGTAAAGACCGAGATGATAGATTACCCCTAGTAAACAGTTAGAAGGGAAAAGGAAATAAATAAAAATTGTCAAAAAATACTACACTCACCCCTGCTTCCTTTCTATAGCTGCAAGATTTCCCTTGGCAGTAGTATATGCATTGTAGGTATTCTTTACATCGGCATCAAGTGAAAATACTTCCTATAAAAATAGCGGTCGGCAGTTAGTTTAACTCAGTGAAAAGAACAAAAAAAAAAGAACTCTCATCACTTTACCTTTGAAAGGACAGCCAACAATTCCGAAATGGACCTGTCAGACCTGTATTTAACGTGATTCCACTGGAATGTCTTCAAATATGCTTCGGGAAGTTCTAATAATAACGCACTTGTTAGCTTCAATCAGACTATATATATATATATTCTCATCAATTTTCATACTGTCGTTAACTTTTCGGGCAGCCTCAATTTCCGACGGTGAATTTGGATAAAGACTTTTAATTATATCTGATATTTTGCGAACAATTCCTTCAAATTGACCATCCAATTTATGTAAATCTTCAGCATGATGAATTAATTGATCTAAAGTTCCAATCTTAAAGCTAGGAACACGAAATTCTTGAATATCAGATTCTTTATCAATTAAATAATTTGATAAATTCTTTCCGAGAATTGTCTCTGCATCACCACCTGAAAATGTTGATGATGGTAATGATAAGATATAAAATGGAGTATCCGAGGAAGACATAGCTGGAGTGGAGTTAGTTACAAGATGGAAAAAGAACCTAATCAGTATTATTTTTTGCACATTACCTGCAATACTACAAGACACCTCTTCCCTCACTCCCTTTGTGAGTTTTTTTAGTTGTTTAGTTAGTCCGACTTTTGGTTGGGACTATTGCTGCGATGGTTGGTTTTGTACTGACAAGCAGCAATCAATAAACAACTATGGGCCAAGTCGTCGACAATGGCAATGGCAATATCGATGGTGGTGATGATCTCGCAGATTGTCTCAAGAGCATCTCATCTGAGAGTTTGAGTTGCGAATGGGTTTACACCATTGGAGGTGAAGAATTAACCCTTACAAGTCAAGATGACCAAGATAATAAAAATCGGCATGAAGCTACAAAAATAATGAATAAGGGGTTTGCTTCAATTAATGATCTATCTAATAAGCTTAAACTTGGACCTACAGGGGATATTTACGGACAATTATCTTCTTCACAGACTATTTATCAATGTGGCATAAGTCGTCAAGATAACACTCAACCTATTCTAATAGCTTCAGGCCTTTCAAAGAAAGGTGATAGCTTTGGATTAGGTCTTGCATCAGCATTCGAAGTTCGTCAAGTGGCGAAAGCTTTCGTTGAGGCAAATTGCTGAAATTTCTGTCTCTTTATATACCCTGAATAATTTGTGGCTATTGCCCAAGTCAAACCACCATCTTACTCATTTTTGTACACTATTTTTACTTTTGCAATAAACTCAGCCTCATTAAGGGGGCTAAGCCACATTATAATGTAGAAGAAGGCCAAGGCATTCTAATCTAAACTAGGCTGTGCTAAGTAAAATAACAAGACTCTGAAACTGGCATGTGACGCCATCTCGAACAGAAGGACATCGCGAGGTTTTTCCAACTGCTTTTTTACTCGTTCTTTTTTTTCCTCTGGCCAACCCCCTTTATTTCGTAGTTTTTGCTTTATCACCGACACTTTTTTTCTTTTTTTTTTGCACTGCCACAATGATCCACATTTAGCCTTATTTCACTCACAAAACACAACCAACTGACTCGCTCGCTTGTTTGAATCATAAGATAATGGCAAGGTATATACTGCGAGATTTTCCCCATCTTCAAAATATTGCCAACTACTACTAGACAATACTAACCGCTACATACAAGTGTTGACGACAGATAAGATTGATTACATTAGGTTAATTGCTTGTTAGCTGCGCCGCACCAAATGTCAAAGAATGGCGGGGACCTCCCAGTTATAACTGTCAATGACTCGGTATGAATTTATCATTAACAAACTACTTTATTGCACCCAGAAAACTCACTCTTTTTTCTAGGATTCCCAGTATGAAGAGCAAAGACCTATCAGTAGTGATGGTGGAGTCGAATATACTCGGGCCAATTCACAAAATGAAGATCAAATACATCTAGTTGTTCCAGGTTCTTACAAGAGACCTCCTTTATCACCCAACTCCACAACCAGTTCTCAAACTGCAAGCCCAAATGATCTTCTTAATTTAAGCCAAGAGGAATCTGCTCGTGTGGAAAAATCTCCTTTTGCATTTGCCCCGAAGCAGCTTCGACACTTGATTGATCCCAAAAGCATAAATATACTCGATGCTTTAGGTGGAATATATGGAGTGGAAAAGGGGTTGCGTACGGATATCAAATCCGGCCTTTCTAATGATGAGACTACAATCTCGGGTAATGTCTCTTTTGAAGATTGTGCCAACAATGATGATACCCACCAGAATTTTTCAGAAATTCAAATTCCTAATCATGAAGGCGATGATCATCAACAAAATCTCTTTGTTGATCGAAAAAATGCTTTTGGTGATAACGTCTTACCCGAGCACAAGCCAAACAGCCTGTTAAAACTAATGTGGATGGCGATGCATGACAAGATTCTCATTTTACTCTCAATTGCGGCTGTTATCTCCTTGTCACTTGGTATATATCAGACTGTTGGTGGAAGAACTGAATATGACGACGAAGGCCATGCTGAACCAAAAGTTGATTGGGTCGAAGGTGTAGCTATCATTGTTGCAATCCTTATTGTTGTCGTTGTTGGTGCGGGCAATGATTATCAAAAGGAAAAACAATTTGTTAAATTAAACAAAAAGAAGGATGAGCGACCTGTCAAAGTTATCCGTTCCGGTTCTGCACAAACTATTTCGATCCATAATCTTTTAGCCGGAGATGTATTGATTCTTGAACCTGGTGATGTTATCCCAGCTGATGGTCTACTCATTGAAGGCCATGGGATTCAATGTAATGAGACAAGTGTTACTGGTGAATCTGATGCAAATAAGAAAATGCCAGCTATTGATGCACTCAAAGCATATCACAATTCTTCAATGACCTTACATAAGATTGATCCCTTTTTAATTTCTGGAACTAAAGTCCTTCAAGGTTATGGCACCTGTTTAGTCACTGCGGTTGGTGTCAATTCCCTCTATGGAGAAATCATGATGAGTCTACGTGAGGAGCCAGAACCTACCCCGTTACAATTGAAATTGGATGGAGTTGCTGAAGCTATTGCCAAAATTGGTGGTGACGCTTCATTGCTTCTTTTTGTTGTACTTCTCATTAGGTTTTTAGCACAACTACCCAATAATCATTCATCATCGTCTGAAAAGGGTCAGGATTTTGTTCAAATTCTCATTACTGCAGTTACATTAGTCGTTGTAGCTGTACCAGAAGGCCTACCACTTGCAGTAACTTTAGCACTTGCATTTGCAACAACCCGAATGCTTAAGGATAATAATCTTGTTCGTGTTTTGAAAGCATGTGAAACAATGGGTAATGCGACAACCATTTGTTCTGACAAGACTGGTACACTTACGCAAAATAAAATGTCAGTGGTATTGGGTTATATTTGTGGTGGTTTACAATTTGGAGATCAGTCACATCTTGATAAAATTAATGACGCACAGCAGCAGAAACCTATAAAGGAACTTGTCATGTCAGATATGGGTAATGAGCTTCCTTCTGCACTGAAAGATCTCATATTGAAATCGTGTACTATTAATACAACTGTTTTTGAAGAGGACGATTCACCTGATGGACTTGTCGGGACTAAAACTGAGACAGCATTGGTCGGCTTGGCAAAGAATTATCTTGGAATGACTTCTCTTGCATCTCTTCGAGCAGGTGTACCTCTTAAACAGTTGATCCCATTTGACTCTAATCAGAAATGTATGGGAGTTGTTATTGCCCTTCCGGATGGTAGATCGAGATTACTAGTCAAGGGAGCTTCGGAAATTGTTCTTGAAAAGTGTCGTTTGCGTTTGGACTTGAATCCATCAACTAGTAATGAAAGTCTGCCAGTAACTGAATTGACTGCTATTGACAAAGAGAATATGACCAATACTATAAATACATATGCTTCAATGTCTTTAAGAACTCTAGGACTTGTTTATAAAGATTTCGATAGCAATTTGTGGCCTCCACCAGGAGTTGCTGTTATACCTGAAGATGAGACTCAAGCTAAATTTCAAGATATATATAAAGATATGACATTAATTGGCATTGTTGGTATTAGAGACCCTCTTAGACCACAAGTTGCTGATGCTGTACGTGATTGTCAAAAGGCAGGAGTTATTGTGAGGATGGTTACTGGTGATAATGAAATTACTGCAAGAGCAATTGCCAAAGATTGTGGAATTCTTAGTGAAGGAGGCCTTGTTATGGAAGGTCCAGTATTTCGACGGTTGAGTAGGATAGAGATGGATCGAATAATTCCTCGATTACAAGTACTTGCTCGATCATCTCCTGAAGATAAGAGATTACTTGTGAGACGACTTAAACAGCAGGGTGAAACTGTTGCTGTTACTGGAGATGGAACTAATGATGCACCAGCATTAAAATTAGCTGATATTGGATTCTCAATGGGTATCGCTGGAACTGAGGTAGCAAAAGAAGCATCAGCAATTATACTAATGGATGATAATTTTGGAAGTATTGTCAAAGCTTTACTATGGGGAAGAGCTGTGAATGATTCTGTAAAGAAATTTCTTCAATTTCAACTTACGGTAAATATTACTGCTATTTTTCTTACCTTTGTTTCAGCAGTTAAAGATTCAAGGGGAGAATCTGTATTATCTGCTGTTCAATTACTTTGGGTAAATTTGATTATGGATACATTTGCTGCACTTGCATTAGCGACCGATGCACCAGATCGCGATCTATTGGAGAGGAAACCAGAAAGGAAATCACAAAGTATTATTTCTGTTACAATGTGGAAAATGATGTTTGGTCAAGCAATATATCAACTTTGTGTTACATATGTATTATATTTTGCTGGTCCAAAGATATTTTCTGTTGAAACTTCAAATGAACATCAAGAATTGAATGCATTAGTATTTAATTCATTTGTGTGGATGCAAATATTCAATCTTTTCAATAGTAGAAGAATTGATAATCATTTAAATGTCTTCAAAAATTTTCATCGAAATTTTATGTTTATGGGTATTATACTTGTAATGTGTGGTGGACAAATTCTTATTATGTTTGTTGGTGGTGCAGCATTTAGAATAACACGTCAAAGTGGTGAATATTGGGCAATTGCTATTATTACTGGATTCTGTTCATTAATTTTAGGAATATTTATACGTCTTATTCCAGATTCACTATTGATACGATTATTCCCTAGCAAATTATGGAAAAGGTTTATGAAATTATTAGCATTATCAAGACTTACACCTGGACAAGATCAATCAACACTAAATAAGAATCGAATTGATCTTTACCAATGGCATCCAGCAATTGAAAAGACAAGAGATGATTTACAATTTTTACAAACTGTTCGTGGAGGTCGTCTTTTACAGTTGAAACCAAAAGTTAAATCATGGCAAATTGGAAAACTGATTAAAGAAAAGATATTTCGTCAAAAGACAAACTCGGCTGCTACTGCTGCTGGTATTAATGATGATTATGAGCAACAAAGAGATAACCATTCAATCATGTCTGATATTAATCATCATAAACAATTAGTAGAAGCATCAACTGGTCTAGATGATGATGGTGATGCTGCTACAATTATACATTCAAGATCAAATAGTGTAAGTAGTGCACTCTTAGTTCCTGGTATTATTGCAGGATCAATTGCCGGTTGGTCACCAGTTGAAAAGACTGATGAAGAGTTAGAGGACGCAGAGGCATTACGAGCAAAGAAATGATAAAGTTATTTTTTGATTTTTGATTTTTGATTAATTCAATTTTACAACGTAAGGGGGGGGGTTATCAATTTAGTGGGTTTGCCTTGATTAATTTGTTTTTCCTTTTCATTTTATTTGTTTTTCGTGAATAGAAAAGAAATTCAATGGGGCTAGTCTTATTTGGGTTAGATCTGAGATAAATTTTTTTTTTGTTTTTCCCTATAAAAGCTGAGGTGGCCCATCACGAAAATCTTTTTTTTTTTTTTTTCTCTTCAACAATGTCTTTATAAACCTAGGCGCCTAAAGAGTCACGGATCGGCGTTGATATTATTTATATATTATAAATTGCTTATTTTATTTTCTGTGCTATAGGCAGCCTTAAATTTGGGAATATATATATATATATTTCTGTGTTTCAAAGACCTGGATTTATGGTGCCTGAGTTTTTTTTTTTTTTGGATTAATTTCAACAAAAAAAAGCAGTGAGGGTTACGGAGGTTTTACGAACGTACATTCATTCATGTAAAAATAATATATTTTTTTTTTTCTTTTTCTTAGTCAAGTAATTCTTTAAAAAAAAAAAAAGTTTTATGTAAATACAGAGTTTTTAAAACACCATGAATTAAAATCATTATTTGAATCCTGTAGGATGTATTTTAGCATCTAATTCCCGATCCTTTGCCCTTTGCTCAAGTTTTAAACGGAGAAGATAATATTTTGGGCATGAAACGGTACGTGCATCTTGACCATTATCTTTGTAGAATTTTTCACAACATGCATATAATTTATCAATAAGTTGTGTGCATCTGCTCTCATTATATCCAGTTCTTTGAAGGCAGTCTAATTTAATTAAAATTGGTTTTTTTTTTTTTTCATCAACTATTAGCTTAATTTAATCAAAAAAAAAAAAAAAAAAAAAAGTGCCAGCACCTTGAATAGCGCATGCCTCTGCATGGCAAGGCTGGTCGCGACATGTTGGATCTCCAGCCATTATCTATATTTGGAGGTTCTTCTTCAACATGTCCTATGGCCCATGGATGACGATCGTCCAAGTAGAAGAAAAGGAAAGGGGTTCCCTTAGCAACCACCGAAACCTTCAGATAATACGAAGGAGGAATCTGATTTTCGGACCATCTTCAAGAAAATTCCAACAAACTTGAGCTCGGAAATAAAACCACCACCGGTTGAAGAATTATCTTCTTTTTTTTATACAATAAAGGAAACGCTCATTTAAGGGGGAAATTGCAACAGTTTGTCGTCCTTTTTCGGGTTCTCTATTTAATAGGTGTTCCTTAACACAAAGAGTCGCTCCTCCAAAAAAAAAAAAAAATCAAATTATAATGAACTTTCATTCAATATGGCGGCAAGCTATATTGTCGATCATTCTTTTACTTACAAAACGTGTTAGTGCTGGATTCACTTTCACATCTCCATCAACTGGTGATTCATACGCAGCTGGTGCTAGCTTCGATATTGAATGGACATCTTCAGATGCATCTCCAGAGGATTCTAATATTGATACAGTCACTTTTACACTCATGTCTGGTCCTTCAGATGATTTGGTAGGTGACTTACTTTTTATTTTTTTTTATATTATTTTATTTCTCTGCTAACCACTCATTCAACGCTAAACTCACCCCCCCGCGGACGGGGTGGGAAAAACGCGTATTTGGGGTTTTTTTTATTTTTATTTTTAGAGTGCATTTGCTACACTTGGATCAGCAATTCCATTCACTTCAATTGTCAGTAATAAATACACAGTATCAGTCCCCGCGACCAGTGGTGCTGATGGAACATAGTGAGGAAATTTTTATTTTTATTTTTATTTTTTTTGGTTGTTTCTATTTTTATATCATAAGACTAACCAAACAACCACAACCACCTTTTTTTTTTTTTTTTTTTTAGCTTTATTCAAATATACTGTACATTAAACGATGGTGCTACAGCTTATTATCAAGTGTATAGTCCAAAATTTACCATGACAGGTATGACAGGTACATTAGAACCATCAGGAGCAGATTCATCATTACCATATGAAGTTTATTATGATCCAGCAGCATCAGCAGCAGCAACATCAAATGCAGTTGAATCATTTAGTGTTACTTATACAGCACAAACTGGTACATTAAGATATGCACCTTTACAAGAATTACCTGGAACAACCTTAACTGCATCATTAACTGTTATACCACAATATCCAACATCAAGTGTTAGTTATTTTTCAACAATAACTAATAAACCTAGTCAACTTTCAACTTTATCAATGTCAACTACTTATTATAGTACTTGGGCAATAAATACAAGAGCTGCTGCTGAAGGCCCTGATAGTAATGGTGGATTTTATACTGCAAAGAAGAGATGGCTTGATGAGTTGTAGGACAAATTCAATTATAACTTTTCTTCTCTCTTTTTTTTGATTAACATTACTATATATTTTTCTCTTTTTTGGTGTTTTTTTCTTGTTTTTTTCTTGTTTTTTTTTTTTCTTCTCTGGCCAGCTGCTGTTTATAAAATTTACAAACTATCTATATACAGTACCTTAACTTCCTCTCTACACACACATACATGAGCAGCTACTGCCAACTATAAAGATACAAGTAATAATAATAGTAGTAAAAAACAAATCATGCTTCAAGTCCTCTCATAGTACTACTGCGTGGTATTGATAAATGACCACGAATACTCCAAAACCCACCTGATGACATTGATGAAGATGATCTCATATTACCAAGAGATGAAACTCTTGAACATCCTCGTCTCCATGATCTTGGCCCTCCAGAGATAAGATTTGTATATCCACTAGGTCTATTTGCGATACGGTAGTTTGGTCCATATTCTTCATCCCGATCATCGATATCTTCTTGTTCATCTTTTTCTTGGCCATTTTCATCTCTAGATGGAGAAACATGCTCCTGATTCTTGTGTCGTCTTCTTGTATAGGTAGCCATACGTTTAAAAGTCGTACGAATCCTGCCATCTGTATGCTTGGTCCTAGGAATTTTGTCAATCGACACATCAACAGGTACCTCCTCATTGTCATTTTGAATACATCTAGATGATGATAATTCACTCTGCACCATGTTTTGCTCTTGTCCAATTATTTCCCCACTATTTGGCTTTGAAACTTCAAATGATACGTCAAGCTGAGACTTGGAACTATCCAATTCAGCCAATTGATTGATCCGATTCATGAGATCATCATCATCATCATCAGTCAATATATGCACAGGCTTATCAGCGATCAGCGCCTCATCATTTGCAGGCATCTTGACAATGCTAGATTCTTCAACTTTCTTGACTATTAGAATTTCCTCTTGGGCATTATCTTGCTCTGAAAATATTTGAGAATGAAAGCAATCAAGTTTAGCAGTCATATCAATATCAGACGGTTGTTGACTTGATTCTTGCTCAAAATCAGTCTTTACTTGACCCATGGGATTAGGTAAAACTTTTGGTGGGCTCTGACTCTGTTCCTTTATCAAATCTGATTGTATAACCTTGGATGACTGATGAAGCAGCTGTGTCAAGTTGCTTACAATAGGAGGTAGATTAGCACCTTTCCAATCCTTTGTGAAAAGATCAAACTGGGCAAGCTGCATCTGTTTTGCAACCCTATTAAATGAAGGGAGCAATTCATGAGTACCAGACGGAGGCGCTCTTCTTGCAATTAAAGAGCAACGAATTGTCTCCATGAGATTATATCTCTTTGTATATGAAGCATAAGACAGGTTTGAGCGGGTATTGAAAAAGACCCAA
>JAJMFC010000090.1:0-48048 GCA_030574475.1 Trigonopsis californica
CTATTTCATGTCTGATCCCGTACCAGGGAAAGTACTTAAAAAGCAATTATATATGGGGAAACATAAAGAAGAGAATGAAGAATTGATTAAATATGGATGGGATGAAGATGTATGGTTTCATGTAGATAATTTATCAAGTGCACATGTATACCTACGTCTATCACCAGGAGAATCAATAGAAAATATTGATAAAAATACCCTTGAAGATATTGCACAATTAACAAAGGCAAATAGTATTCATGGTAATAAACAAGATAATATTACAATTATATATACAAAACATGGTAATTTATTTAAAACTGGTGATATGGCTCCTGGACAAGTAGGATTTAAAAGGGATAAAGATGTTTATAAAATTTTTGTACAAAATCGAAAAAATTATATTATTAATCGGCTTAATAAAACGCGTCGAGAAGAATTTCCAAATTTAAAATTAGAAAAGGATAAACATAAAGGTGAAATTTATTTAAATGAGATTAAAATAAAGGATCAATTACAACAAGAGATGAAAATTAAAGAATATGAAAAGAAAATTGAAAAGGATAAATTAGCTAATGCATATGATGATTTATTTACTGATGAAAATTTAAGACATGCATCAAATCAAGATCGTGGTTATGATTTAGAGGATGAGTTTTGGTAGTAAAAAGGTTATGTTTTTTATATTTTTTGTAAATAATTAATCAAAAAAAAAAAAAAAAAAATGAAGAGACCCAATTAAATTTTTTTTTTTGCTACACCATAAATTAGTGACTGAAAATGGCTGCTGCTGCCCTTGTCACGAGACGGTGGTGGTGGTGCAGACAACAACGGCTTGTTCATGTCCCAATACTACTGTCCAGGAGACAAATTCATTCAGGTTCGTTGATCAGTACTCTTAAAGCACGTGGACTGTTATCCGCGGTTACAAGGTGAGTTGATGAAAAATTATATTATGGGAATAAAAACAACTAACAGAAAAATATTCAGCGATGGGCTCGAAAAGACCCTTGAAAATTCTAAACATACAGTATACTGTGGAGCAGATCCTACAGCACAATCACTACATGTGGGACATATATTACCATTAATGATATTATTACATTTTCAAATTCGTGGACATAATGTAATTGGACTAGTTGGTGATGCAACAGTTAGAGTTGGTGATCCATCTGGCAGATTAAGTGAAAGACCAGCTCAGGAGGTACAAGTAATTGATAATAATATTAATCAAATATCAATGCAAATAAATCAATTCTTTGAGCGGGCAAAGGAATATGCAAATTCAAAGGGATTATTATTATTATCATCAATGGGGGGTTACAAAGTTATTGGAAATTACTCATGGTGGAAAAGTATCTCACTTGTTGATTTCCTTTCAAATATTGGGCCATATATACGTGTTTCACAAATGTTGGCTAGACAAAGCGTTAAATCAAGACTTGAATCACCACAAGGAATTGGTTATAATGAATTCACCTATCAAATTCTTCAAGCATATGATTTTTATCATTTATATAAACATGAAGATTGTCATATTCAAGTTGGTGGTAATGATCAATGGGGGAATATAACTGCAGGAATTGATTTAATTTCAAAATTATCATCATCCTCATCATCAGCAGCATATGGAATTACTGCACCATTATTAACAACACCAACAGGTGAAAAATTTGGTAAATCTGCTGGCAATGCAATTTGGTTAAATTCAAATCTTACAAGTCCATTTCAACTATATCAATATTTTGCACGTCTTCCTGATCAAGTCGTTGATGATTATCTAAAAATTTTTACATTATTATCACTTGAAGAAATTAAAGTAATTTCAAATAAACACAATACTGATCCATCAAAAAGATTTGGTCAACATATACTTGCATATGAAGTTACCCATTTAATTCATGGTAAAAATTATGCAATTCAAGCACAATTTACATCAAATATATTGTATCATCCAGAAAATCTTGCTTCACTTGATGCAAATCAATTAATTAGTGCATTTGAAAATGATTCACATCTTGTTAAAATACCAATGAATAAAGTTATTGGTGTTCGACTGAGTTCATTCTTGTCAAATGAGCTTGAAAGGGGTTCGAAAAGTAAGTTCTAGGAGGAGATTTATTATTTTTTTTTTTCGGCCAGTTTTTACTAACTATCCAAATAACAGAGAGCATTGAAAGGATATTAACATCAGGCGGTGTATACATGGGGAAAAATTTTGAAAAAATTTTGGATAAAAATCGAATTATTAATCATGATGATTTACTTGATGGGAGAATATTTCTTGCCAGGATTGGAAAGCAGGATATTGTCATTGCAAAGATTGAATAAGGAAATTATAATTTATAATAAATAACAAGCCTCAAAACAAAAAGGCGATATTATATTAGAGCGGAGGAGTATATATATATATGAAGGAGCGACGGGGGGGGGGGGGGGAGCAAAAGGTTTGTAAATATTTTACGACAAATCATCATGTATAGATTGACAATTTCAATTATTGCACTAATTACACTTGTCACTGCCAATTCTGGCAAGGTCAAGATTGGTAAGTAGATTGGAAATTCATTTTTTTTTTTCTCTTCCAAGAAGATTTCTTAACATTTTTCCTTTTTTGGAACCAAAAAAATATCTAGAATCTACAAGACGAGTTGAATGTAATCGAAAGACTATTGCAGGAGATTATATTAGTGTACATTATCGTGGTACATTACAAAGTAATGGGAAAGAATTTGATAATTCATATTTACGTGGATTACCATTATCATTTAATGTTGGACAAAATCAAGTTATTTCTGGTTGGGATGATGGATTAATTGATATGTGTATTGGTGAAGAACGTAGATTGACCATACCACCAAATTTAGCTTATGGTGATGATGGTTTTGGTATTGATATACCACCAAATTCAACATTGATATTTGAAACAAGATTAATTCATATAGCTGGTGTTGCCTAGAGTAGAGTTATTTTTCTTTTATTTATCGTCCATTGTCAATTCCAGATTGCTTTTCAATAATGCCCCATAATCTATCCATTCTATATCCCCCCACGTGATCATTGACATATAGTGGTGTTGTTGTATTATTATCATCATCACTGTGTAGCTGCCAATTTGACCAACCAAACCTTGATGATTTTATTCTTAAATCATTTAAATTTGCATATGTATTATATGTTGATCTTCCTGAAAATGATAATCTTTCAATAATAAATTGTTCATTTTTTGTTAATTTTTTATAATTTGTTGTATCTTGTGATTGTTTATCATATAAACGAAATATCCTTGTAACATATGGCGTTGTCAGGTAATGAATAATTGGAAATGGTATCATACATGGTATCGCAACTTTTTTTTCCTCTTAGTTAGTAGAAGAACATTTTTTTTAACCTTATTTACAAAAACTAACTAACTCACCTAGAAATGCGTACAATGTTGAAAATGTTTGCGATGCATAAAAGAATTCTCCAATTACACCACCACCAAGCATAAATAATAATGAAAACCTTTTTGAAAGTGATACATGAAATGCTCCAGGTGATATATAAATTGGATATGTTGATTGTTTTTCACCATCTTTTAATATTCTCTTTTCCCATGGTAATTTACCTGTTCTTATAATAATTTTACTATCAGATCTTTTTATCTCTTCTGTGGGGTCTGATGGTGATATCTCATTAAATACATATCTACTACAATGTATCCATCTCCTACTATTTGCATATCCATATCTCCTTGATAATCGTAGCATTTCTTTTGTTGAATTAAAAAAAAAAAGCAGAGTTGTGCAAGTTTTCCCCGGGGCTTCCTTCATTTGGGATATTAGACCATTCTCCACCACCAAAATGCCCTCCTCTCTAAAGTGTAGAGCGCGCGAGGTGCCAAAAAAAAAAAAGTATGGCTTCGTCTACGTATGGCAGAAAAAAAACACCACAAGATTGTCAAATTTTATAACAACAAAAAAAAGCAAAAATCTCATCTCATTCCTTTCTACTCAATTCTTATTTCTTCTTTTTATCCTTCTTTGTTGTTGCATCAGCTAATATTGATTCAAACATTCCAACTTCATCATCCTCCTCTTTTGTCCTCTTTGTTTCAATTAAAATTTTACCAATAAGTACCATTGCTTGTGCACGTTCTATCCGTTTTGATTGTGTTACACTTTTATCATGTAAAACATCATCACAAACTTCACGAAGAATTGATGTAATTTCAAATTTTGATCCACGCCATGCTGCATTCAAAATTTTTCCTAAAACTGTCCTTTCATGTTCAACTCGTTTCTCATCAGTCCAATAATCTCCTCCCTTTTCTTCTGCTTTTAACATTTCTTCCATTGAATGTTGTGCATCTAATGCACTTGAAATTGTATTCCATGTATCCTTTGCAACTGATCCCTTTTCTTTTACTTTACTAAAGAAACTTGTAACTCCAAAGTACTTTTGTGATCTTATCAATGTTGACCCCTTGGTATAATATATTGATCCAATTGTATGCAATAATTCAATACCAAATGATTCCATCTTTAAATCATTTGCTTCCATCCTTATCTTTTCTTGAAATGCATCTGTAACTTGCTTATTCTTATCTGTCTCTGTCCATGTTCCAACTCGATTCTTGAGTTTTTCAGTCAACATGGTTACCCTTTCTGCTCTAGCCTTTCGACGTTCCTTTTCATACTCTTCCAATTCTATCCTCTTCTCCTTAGTTAATCCACCACGTAGCTTCTTTTCCGTATCTTTCTTTTCTTGTCGCAACGTTTTTGATGATTGAGGACTACCATTAGATGCTGAACTGGTACCTGATGTTTTTTCTCCCTGTACTGCAACTGTTGAATCAGATGGTGATTGATCTTTAGATTTCTTCCCTAATGATGGCATTCTCTTGTGGAATCCATGTCCATGATGAGAACCATTAGTAGTTTCCTGTTTAGTCCCTTCAACTTTTGTCGCTCCCGGTGTTGGACTAGTAGGTTCCTTCTTTTCAGTACCATCTGCTTGTTTCGCCGCTTCCTCTTGTGCAGCATTCTCCTCTTCATCTTTTGAAATAATTTCAACCTGCTTTTGCAGATCTTTCATTAGAGAAATCTCTCCTATCCAGTCTTTGAAAGCGGCACCACCAAAGATATCAGAGAAAAATTCTGTGGCATCATCTAGACATTTCTTGTTAGCATGGAGTGAAGAGGAAGAGGAAAAAAATAATCAAAACATACTAAAACCAGCCTCGGGAACTGCTTGAGCTTTGCCAAATTGATCATATCGCTTCCGTAACTCAGGATCGCTTAGAACTAGAAAATTGCATATGTTTTTGTTAATATTATTATTATCCAATCGTCAAGGCGACAACACCAGAAATGCCACGTACCTTGATAAGCTTCTCCTATCTAATAGAAGAGAAAAAAAAACCGACAACAAAAAGAGTTAGTCAATGTAAAAGAGAGTTACTTTCTCGCCATTGTAATAACAAATGGTTCTTTTTTTTTTTCTCTCACCTCCTGAAACCGTTCTTTAGCCTTCTCATCGCCTGGATTTTTATCAGGGTGATGTCGAATTGCCAGTTTACGATAAGATCGTTTTATCTCTGCTTCATCCGCAGTATAAGAGACTTCAAGAGTATCATAATAAGTTGTATCGACAACCATCTCTCTTTCTAGATCCTTTAGCCTAGTCCAGAGCAAAAAAAGTTTGGTGGTTTAGCTGACGAAAATTATATAAAAAAAAAAAAAAACTTTTGATGATCGTCGTGGCGATCTGGGCCGGGGCAACCAAACGCAACGTTCCCTCTCTACTCTTTATGTATGGAGTTTTCACAGTAGATAAGGGAAAAGGAGGGGGGAATATACGATAAGATATGAATAAATAGATTTATTTAAATTTTTTTTTTTTTACAAATGATGATGATGATATCATTGGCACACAAATTCGCGTACCAGATGATTGTGCTGAAATGCAGGATTAAGTAGAATACACGACAAAAAATATTCAAGACCTTTTCGTCGTTCTTCCAAAAATTCTGGTCTAAATTTGGAAATGGCACTTTTTGAAGGAAGAAGTGGGATTGCTGCACTCTTTTCTGGGGATTCGTGCATAAGACCTTGTCGAAACCCATCTAATTCAGAATATCTCTTGCGTATTGTCATCTTGCCGCCCTTTATATACATGTTAGTCATCAGACTCATCACTCATTTTCCCCCCACAATTTCTCCACTTACCTCCAGTGTCTCTATTGTAATATTCCAAACAACATATGAACCGGCTTTATTTGCACCTCCAACAATTGAGAAAGATCCAATATGCACATCCTTTACCCATGGAACCTCATTTGGGTCTTCATTAGTAAATCGATTATCTCTCATCTCAATTGGCGTTGGAGCTACTTCAAGCAGTGACACTTTTTGGAATTCGCTCATGTAATTGATCAACTGCTTTTTCCTTGCTTTGTAGAATCCGTCATTACTATTATTGTTATTGTCATCTTGCTCATTGCTCATCCCATCGCCATTTTGCCTGACATTATTATTATTATTATCATTTCCATTTGCATTTCCTTGACTAGATCCAATTTCATTCTCTTCTTCATCTGCCCGATTCATAACTCCACAGACTTTGAACCTTTGTTAGTTTTTTGCTAGTATTATTATTATTCACAAAGTACATACTATATCTGTAACAGGCATACACAACTTGTTTATATTATAAGTTGCTTTTTCTCTGTTTTTTTTTTCCTTTTTACCTCCGATATCTTGCTTGACGCATCTCTAAGTGCTCATCAGTTGGAGTTTATCGCTCCCCTCGGTGGGCTGTGCCTTTTCTTCTTGTGCTGCTCTTACGTTTTACTCACCACCAATTCTCTCACCCAAAAGCCTCCCAACAAACATGCACGTGACATTAAACAATCAACTATATTGAAATTTCAAAACCCTCAAACACTCCCTCCTGACTGGTGTTGTCCAACTAATCCAGCCATTTCTAATAACGCCCTATCCTCATCCGTACCAGTTAAATTAACATATCTCCTTCTTAGAGCTTCTCTTTCTTCATATGCCCATGCTTTTGCTTGTTTTTCAAGTTCTTCATTACCACCACATCCCCATACTTCAACTTCAGATATTTGAATTAAATCTTGCCATTCACTATAACTTCGAATTGTTGATGGATAAAATGCTCCTCCTGCTCCTACATGCCTAAATACTCCATATTCAAATGCTTGTTCAAGTGTTAATGATACATTACCTAAATTGTATCTGATATCACGAAGTCGAGTATTTGGTGGTAATTCTCCAAATCCAATTCCTGCAGATTGTGAAAAATATGCATATTCAGGACTCAAACTGCTAGCTTTGAATACATCTTGAATAGGGTATAATTGGAAAAGGTTTACACTTGAATCACCAAAATTTTCTGGACGAACCAAAAAAACAAAAAACAAAAGTTAGTGAATAATTTTAGAATTTCTTTTAATGCGCCCTCCCCCTGACTTACTCTTTGCAGACATTTTCCATGGTGTCTGTATATAACATCCGTATATAACCATATTTCCAGCTCCCTTCATTAACGTATTACTCGGAAATAATCGATCAGAACTTGCACTATCAATAAGACTATTCTCTGAAGCTGCTCGACTCGCAAGGGGTAATGGAGTAAAATGCTGAGCTTTCGAATCTCCTAGCAGGGATCCTCGAATAATTAATATTGTAGGTGCACTCCACTTGAACACTTTAGTCTCAAATGCATGTATACTAAACCCATCTTCTGATCCTTTGTAAAGCCTCACAAGTCGACCATAAAGGGTATCACAGCCTAGAAAAGATGAAATTTGAGCAACTCTTGGAAGACTCATGAGATCTGTCAATTCATCTTGTACTTGTTGTCCATTTTTGCTAGTCCTCACTGTCGTTACTTTACTTTGTTGAGCCAATTCATCCTTTTCATTATCATCAGACGGACTTTGTTTTTCTGCATTATTTGATGATGATGATGATGTTGCCTTTTGGATATTACTCGGAGCAAATAAGAATCGCTCAAATAATGATTTTATTGGATCGAGAATATGAGGAAAAACGTGGTTAACTGCTTTGCTAAATTCTGAATATGTAAATCCACTAGATTTGTCAATCGTCAAAGGATCAACTTTTAAATCGACTGACCGCAACATTGTTGTGGCTGCATCACGAAAATCCTTGTAAGTTTGTTCATTAAAGTTTTCCACATACATTGCAATTGGTTCAGTTGGTCTTAATGGCATAACTGCTAAAATAAATGTAAAAAAGTCCAGGACCTTTTTAGCAGATACTCGAACATTTTCATTATCGGTGACATCATCAAGCTCAGCAGACAAATTTGTTGCATTTTGCTCTTTGCTATTAGGTAAAGTCATTTCACTCCAGCTTTCCATGTTAATAGAACTCAAATGATAATATGGCAATGACTCTAATCCAGTATCCTCGGATTTCTCGTCATTATTAATAGCTTGTGACTCAACCGTCTCATTTGATAAACTAGATTCTTGCTGTGTGGAAAATGCCAACGCTTCAAAGATTAATCTGCAGCGATCATACTTTGGACTGAGTAGGTTTGAAGTTCTCCCTGTGAATAATGTAACGACTTTAAGTATATTCTGGATATCAAGTGGAGCAGGAGCAGTTTCTCTAAATGGGAATGCCGCTATATAACATGTCATGTCGACCATAAGGTCACCAACATTAGCGACATCAGGTATTCCGAGAAATCGAATTCTATCAACATATAATTAGATTACATGGCGGTAAAAAATGAATTTTCAGCCATATAGCTCACAGCGTATCAGGTTTCCAATATGGTATATCGTCTTGGCCAATTTCTTCCGCTAATGTCATGAAGAGTGTCTTCAAGACTTGCCAAAGTCAGTACGAAAAAGAAAAAAATAATAATAATAATAAACTTGCCTTGTAACCCCATAATTCGATATGACTGTATTGTTTAACACAACATTCAGCGAATTGCCTACTAACTTGTTGTGCTGTGAGATCCTGATTATCTCCCTCGCTATTCGTTGCCCCATTATACAAATTAGAAGTAACTCCACCCATTTTTTTATGTTTTGACTTAATCTCTTGCCTGAACCTGCAGATCTTGGAGAAAACGATGGGTTACGTTGACGTTCCCAAGAAAGATATCACAGATCTCAGCCGCACAAGTGCATGTGTAAATCTTATCGCTCGGGTTTTTCACGTCAAACCCATTTATTTACAATTTCCATAGATTTACTAGGTCTTGTATTATATATAAAACAAATTTGTTTTGTCTTGCATCAATTCATATCTCTATATTGTTTTTTTCACCTTAAAAAAATAAATAATTACTATATACTCTCTATGCGCATAAAAATTGTTTATAAGCAACATTATCAGTCTCTTCGACAAAACTGTAATCTAAATTCTTGATAAATTCCTCAAGTGCATCATTATCTTCTGGGGGGATAAACAGACCAGCAAGTACTTGAGATACATCAGCACCTTGATTTCGATAGTGAAACATTGTAATATTCCAATCTGTTTTGAGACCAGAAAGGAATTTCGCAAGCGATCCTGGTTTCTCTGGGAATGAGAATCTGAAAATTCTTTCATGTTTGATATCTGGCCTTCCTCCAATCATAAATCTAACATGACTCTTTGCTAATTCACAATCACTTAAATCATAAGCTTCGAGTCCATTCTTTTGGCATTCTTCAATCACTTGAGTAACTTCCTTATTTCGGTCTTTAACTGTGAATGAAACAAAGACTGGTGCCATTTCCTCAGATTTGTTATATCGATAGCTAAATTCTGTCACTGCACGAGGAAGTATGATTGAATGAAGTAAATGAAAAGTACCAGGATGATCAGGAAGCTTAACTAGCATTGCTACTTCACGACCTTCACCTAATCTAGCACGTTCTGCAACAAATCGTAATCGGTCAAAATTTATGTTTGCTCCTGATACAATGGCACAGTGACTCAATTTTGTCGTACAAAGTTCAGGATGTTTGGCAAGATATTTCTTTGCGCCAGCAACTGAAAGCGCTCCCGAGGGTTCCGCAATAGATCTAGTTTCACTAAATATATCCTTGATAGCTGCACATAATTCATCGGTAGAGACAAGGACAACTTCG
Organism: Trigonopsis californica; assembly: GCA_030574475.1. Classification (NCBI taxonomy): domain Eukaryota; kingdom Fungi; phylum Ascomycota; class Trigonopsidomycetes; order Trigonopsidales; family Trigonopsidaceae; genus Trigonopsis; species Trigonopsis californica. The sequence continues at coordinate 10,109 of JAJMFC010000090.1, forward strand.
TCAACGTACTTCATACATAGTCGAAAAGTTTCTTCACCCAATATTCGAACAGCTGTTCCATCTGCAAAGATACCAGCTTCATCAAGTACAACACGTTTCCGCTTTTCTAGAGATTGGTATAAAGCATCAGCATCGTGTGTTTCAACTCCAACAATCTTCACTTGAGGTGCTATCCGCTTGATGTAAACAGCGATACCAGCAATTAATCCTCCTCCTCCAACAGGTACAAAAACTGTACCTAATGTACCACTATCAATCTGGCGTAAAATCTCGAGCCCAATAGTTCCCTGGCCAGCAATAACATAGGGATCATCAAAGGGTGGAATATTGGTAAGATTGTGTTTTTCTGATAATCGTTTGCATTCCGTCTTGGCTTCATCAAAATCTTGACCATAAAGAAGGACTTTACCTCCAAGTCTTGTCACATTCACATGTTTAATATTGGGTGTGGCAAGAGGCATAACAATTGTAGCCGGGATGCCCAGCCTATTTGCTGAAAAGGCAACACCTTGCGCATGATTCCCGGCAGAACAGGCAATAACACCTCTCCATCGTTCCTCCTTGGGCAATTGGGCTATGCGATTATATGCTCCTCTGATTTTGAAACTAAAGACAGCTGTCAAGTCTTCCCGCTTAAGAATGATATTAGTACCGAGGCTTTCACTCAAACCGACAGCCGGTGTAATTGGAGTTTCCTTTACAACATCGTAAACACGAGCAGTCAGAATCAATCGTAGATAATCTGGAGTGCCATCATGCAAAATGAATGATTCAGGAATCTGCTTTGTTGAAACATGGCATTCCGGTACATCCGTTCGTACTGTCCCATTAACGGACGATGATAGTTCATTACTACTGCCCACCCTATGTAATTCTTCGGGCATTATTTGTAAATGAAATCAAAAGGTCTTTTCTTTTGTTTTCTTGTTTTTCGGGTAAAGAATTGGATTGTCGAAATTGAAAAGGAGATGTGTTGTGCGGCGCGGTATCTCGGATTATTTGGGTTGGGAATTTTCCGTTTTAAGCTCACTGTCAAGAGCAATCAGGAGACCAGGAACAATGGAGATTCTCCAACAGGCGGACTTAGTGAAGTTGAATATATATAGATATATTACTTACAAGATGTCAAAAATAGACTATTATTCTGGTCTGGTTTCGGTTTTATGCAACCGAGGATTATGTATTGGAAGCCACCACGGAAACAGGGAACAGGAGGGTGTTAATTAGTCTTTTAGATCCTGGGCTGCAGCACGTGATCTGTTGATGTTCTTTCTGTCTAGCAGCAAGTGAAGACTCTACGTTTGTAGTGTAGTATTGGGGTCGGGAATGTATAGTCAATTATTATATAACGGCACGTAGTCCTTGCCGATATTAGTAGAAGTAGTATGCGGAGACAAGTTTTCGCATGGGGCGCCCATCATCCGGAATGCTTAGGATCAGTTAATATTTGTCTTAGAGTTAGACTAGACCTGATTAGCATGATCATTGCGCCGTACTTATTCTCCGCTACTGGACGTATATCGCTTGAACAAAGTCAAGCTGACTCATAATGTCTTGTCCTTAAAAGAAAAGCCTTATTATCAGGCACTAGAAATGAAATCGAATGCAATTGATTTATCCCATTATTCAATTTACTTGGCACTATTACCTCCGTGAACCGTAAAACTGACCAGTTGATCCAGAGTCAATATAACTTTTTGAGAGTCTTCATCAGTGGTAGTATTTGAGGCTGTATGAGGCTGATGATGTTGTTGTTGTTGTTGCTGTTGTTGTTGTAAAGAATCGATATGATCAAACTCATCCCTTGTAGTGTCCAAGACCTCTAAAGTCCAAGACCATAATTGATCATATATGCTAATGGGTTTAGAATCCTCAATATCAGTTGATGCAGCATCTTTGCGTTTCTTTGCTTGCTTTATCCACTCTTCAACTTGAGGTAAAGGTTTTTTGCGTAATAAAGTTGTAGCTAATGGTGCCTGGGTAGCAGTAGGAAACATAGCAGAGGGTAAAGCAACAGTAAGCTGTAGTATATCAGCATGGTTATTTATTGTTGTCGATAAGGAACCAAGCTGGGTAAGAAGGACACTCAATTGGGTAAGCATTACAGGCCATTGTGGTATAGAGGCAGCAAGGGTTGAAAGATTACTATTCACATTATTGGGAGATTCGTTACTAGTTGTTGATGTTGTTGTTGTTGTTGCACCTTGGGACGACGATGTTGTTGACAAGACGTTTACATGGGATCTTGCCTGTGCTTGAGCAGCAGTGTTTATAATTTGATTTTGAAATTGAGCTAAAGAGTGAGTTAGTTGAGCAAATCGTTGTCGTAATTGCTCTAAAGATTCGACAGTGGACGCATTAGGCTGTCCTAGAATAGAAGGTGGCTGATTCGGATTCTGCGTTGAAGGTGGTGGGGCAGCCATTGTTGTTGTTTTGCATACGACGCAATTAACTCCAAATTGAGAAAGGCGTAGAGATTGGGGAAAAGTCAAATCAAAGTGGAGCCGTATCGAGAATGAAAGTCCGAACGTAAGCTTGTCATACAAAACTTGTGAGGCTTGGGAAGTCGTCGTCGGGAGTATACACTTTCGGATATCAATCATATCGGACTTAGCAACAATTTGACATATTTACGAATACTAACTCCAAGGATTGTCCATTATTTTCTTCTTTTTCTGGGGTTTCTCGAATGCCCTCATTTTCTTAACAAATTTATCTAATCAAGTTATCAATCGTAGAAAAATATCTATCATTATATACAAGTAAAAGAGACCCAGAAATCATCAAAGTGACTACTAAGGTATCTCTGGGCGATAATGAAACTAACTTTCTTTATAACTGTCATGGAGGTGCAGCCGCGTGTTGCTTCAATCATCCCAATAACTTGCCGAATCCTGCTTAGAACGACTTCAGATCAACTCTAATCTATGAGTCATTTTTTTTTTCCTACTCCTAACTTGCCCAATAGTGAAGACTAATAAGTGTCCCATTAGTAATGCTAAACATGGAACCTGTTGATCAAGTCTATTAGTCATTACGTGGACCCCTTTATCTATAATAATAAGCGTAGAAGACACCATTAGAATAATATCCATAATCTTGCAGAATGAAGTTAGGTCTGCCATCAGCATTTCACATTACACCTATTGAACGAGATCCAACAGGTCAATCAACAGTAAAAATAACCTGTCATGATAAACACATTCGCGAGCGTGTCTTAGTAGCTGGAGATGTAATTAATGGTGCTATTGCAATCCAAGGAGTTCGCCAAGATATTCCATACTCTGCTGTTGGTGTCAGATTAGAGGGATGGATCATAAATAAGGGACCAGAGGCCAGTGGGATCCAGGCTCGTCAAAAGATTCTTTCAATGGAGCACATTGTTTTACAAGCACCAAGATCTTCTGTCGCTTCCTCGGACTCTGCTTCATCTGCTACTTCTACACGTATTGCTTACCTTCATCCTAATCAAAGTCATAAATGGGATTTCTCCCTTTCTATCCCTGCTCGTGCAACTGATCATGCTTGTCAATGTACAACTCCTGAGGTTAAGCACAGTCATACATGTCTTGCTCCTTCTTATGATAGTTCAAAACCTACCAAAAAGGGTAGCAAGTCTTTGTCACGATTGCCTGGTTTCCCAGGTAGAATCAAAGTACATTATTACATAGAAGGATTCATTCGACACGGTAAACAAGTCAAACATATTTCACAGCAGATTCCATTGAAAATATATCCACTATCAGACCTCCGAAAGGTTTTCTTATCTTGCAGTAAAGACAAAGTTTATCGATCTAGTACTGATGTCTATCAAGTGACAAATCGAAATTCATATTATTCAAGAAGAAGAAGTGTCGAAGGTAGAGTCCATCTTGAATCTCCAGGATTGAGTCCTGTTGTCCTTGATTGTGAGGAACCAAATTCTTCAAGTTGTGATAGCAGCCTAAGAAGCTTTGAAACGACAACAAGGAAAAACAAGAGCACTAGTAAGATTCAAATGATCCCATTGCTACTCTCATATACCTCAGTTTCTGTCTTTGATAGGCAACCACCCCCAACTATTGAATCAGTGAGATTATCACTAATAATAAAAACCCATATCAGTTTCAAAGATAGAATGGCCCAAGCCAATCAGGAAAGGGAGCCTCCAAGTTCAACTTTGCATCATTGTGAACAAGAAATCCCAATTTCAACTCATGGATTCGAGAAAGCTTCGTCTGTTCAGCAATGGGCTATTGAGAGTGAATCAGACAATATAAGTAGTCGAGGAGATGCTGTGTGCCAATTTGAAATGCCTTTTGATACTTCATTATTATCATCAAGCGATCTTATTCCTGATTTTGCAAACTGTATATTGGGAAGGCAGTATTTCCTTCGCATTTCACTCAAATTTGTGGATATAGGTACTGCTACCGATGGTGATTGTGCCCCATTGACTGTTAATATTCCTCTTTATCTTTTATCTCAGCAATCTGCAAACTTATTATCAGATTGCACTGTTGAAGATGCTTATGAGGATGCTGACTATCGGGTTTTAGTAGATGATCCGTTTGTGCTCTTTAATAAATTCATTGGAACCGATGGCTCCAATAATGGAGAACTTGTCGAATATTAATAATTGATTAGTACAAATAATTGGGTATTGGTAATAAGTATAAACTTTTCTTTTTTTGTTTTTTGATAACAAACTTCACATGTTCTTGTAATATCTGATCGTATTGTAGTATTTTGGAAACTCGGAGTTGGCCTTGGCAGGTTCGAAAGTAAGCCCAAAACAATGACGCTAAACCTGAGTTGGTTGGTAAAGCTAAACCTTATAAGGGTTAAGCCTTTTTGATTCGGTGCTTACATAGCTGGAGAAGAAGTTTGGTTGTGTATTTTAGCAGGTACAGATAGAATCGACTTTGCTAAAATTTTGCACTTGAAATTTTACTTTCTCGGAAAGCATTTGCACAATTTGCTAGAGTTGTTTCCTTATCAGATGAAATTATTAAACGAACCTTGTTGACAGAAGTTGTCATCAAAAGAAAAAAACACAAAATTATGTCAGTCTTTTGTCACGTGCCTGGTTTTTGGGGGGGGATTTTTGGGTAGTTTTTCCGAAGAACAACGAAAAATATCGATAAACTCGTTGACTAACGGAAAAACCCGATGTAGGGTTCGAATGATGAATCTTACAATAAGTGACTACTAATCAAATGGGCGTGTTATTGTTGATCTAAGAAACTCGTAAACTAAGCGATGGGCGACGTGGTACTTTGTAGGAAACACCCCAAAAATGCGGCTCTCTCTTGTCGCTCATTTTAGATTATGGGGTATGTTGAAAATATGACATATTTATAATTTGATCTATCTAATTTGGTCTACGGACATTATAGAATTCTTTAATTCGAGCTGGAGTTATTAGTAACGTCATGTCTGTTGTCTCTTATCAGGGAGGATCAAGCCGCCGAGACCTTAGTAGTTTTTTTAAGAAGTTTTGAGTCGTCCCATTTTAATGAGTTTTTTCAATGCCGTGTCTTGATCGATTGATTGCATTTTAGTGAGTTCCCTTATTTTACAGTGCCTTGCCCATTGAAGCTAATGATCCAATAGGGCGATTTGAATGTCAATTTGTGACAAGCTTTCTGAAAGTGGTTGATGATTTGCAGGTCTAGTCCTAGCTAGGTTTAGCTGGACCCTTATCATTTGAAAAAAAATTTAAAATTTAAAATTTAAAAACTCTATGGGGGAGCAACCCTTTTAGAGGAAGACTTACAAGACACACACCAACGGAACCGCAATCTTGACGATAAGAGAAGTAAATAAAAAAGGATTAAATCGCCCGGGGAAAATGGGAATTTATTAATGAAAAAATAAAAAAAATCATGTCGGAGGATCTTAGTAAACAAATTTTTTGCGAGAAGACTGCCATTGAAATGGAAAAAGGATATCCTGATGAAGATATAGAAAACGATACACTACCATTGGACCAAATGGGATCCTCTGAATCTAAGAAAATACAAAAATCTCGGCTATCTCGGTGGCTTGCCTGGCTACAAAAATATACCGACAAGGCAAACGTTGAAGCTAGAGGTGTTGAAAAGCTTGAACCGGAAGATGTTCATAATGGAAGTTTATTAGGACTCTTTACTTTATGGGTGTCAGGTAATATGGTTATCACTTCTCTTTCGATAGGAATGTTGGGCCCTCTTATTTTTGACCTTGTATTTTGGGATTCAGTTGCTACAATCATTTGTATCAATGTTTTAGGCGCTTTATCTACATCATACTTTTCAACATTTGGTCCACCATTTGGATTAAGACAAATGTTCTTATCAATGTTTTGGTGTGGCTCTCAGGGAGTCAAAATTTATGCTGCACTCAATGTCTTTACATCAGTTTGTTTTGCTGCTTTAAATGCAATGACAGGAGCTCAAGTCCTTCATACTGTGAATAATGGAAGTCTTCCTCCTTGGGCTGGTGTTTTAATCATTATTATTGCTAGTTCAATCATTTCATTGTTGGGATACAAGGTTGTCATATACTTTGAAAAATACGGTTGGATTTTAGTATTTGCAGGATTTTTAGTTGTTATTGCACGTCTAAAGACTCAAGGTCAATTTGTGGTTGGTACAATGAGTAGTGGTAAAACAGAAGCCGGGAATGTTTTATCTTTTGCATCCACCGTTTTTGGATTTGTGAGTCCTTGGTGTGCATATTCCTGTGATTATTCCGTATATCTTCCTCCTAAAACCAAAAAATTGACTATTTTTGCTGTGGTTATGACGGCAATGTGTGGTACAATCATCTTTGGAGAAATCATTGGTGTAGCTCTAGCCATGTGTGCAGTTAACTCACCTTATTTTATGGATCAATATAATAGCAACTCGTTAGGTGGATTACTTTATGCAGTACTGGTCCATGATTCCTTACATGGATTTGGTCAATTTGTCTTGGTAGTTTTGGGTATTGGTATCGTAACCAATTGTATCCCCACATTATATTCTTGTGCTTTAAGTAGTCAAGCATTCGATAAACGGTTAGCAATAATACCACGAGCTGTTTGGGTATTTATATGGTCAGGGGTTGGAATTGCGGTTGGAATCCCTGCTTATTACAGATTTTCTGATTTTTTACAAAGTCTAATGAATATTATTGGTTACTGGATAGCAATGTATGAAGCTAATGTTATAATTGATCATTTTATATTTCGCAAAGGTGAGATGAATGAAAAGGGCTATAATCTTGAAGATTGGGCAGATATAAAGAATAATTACCCATTTGGAATTGCTTCAATATTTTCCTTCTGTTGTGGAGTAGGAGGAGCAACTGTTGGAATGAATCAGACTTGGTGGGTAGGACCTATTGCTAAACGAATTGGTGATTATGGTGGTGATGTTGGTTTTGAACTCAGTTTTGCATTTTGTGCAATTGGTTACCTGGTAGCAAGGCCATTGGAGAGGAGATGGCTGCATAAATGAGACTCATGAAATATAGATAATATAATATTATAGATTGATAGAGGACAATTTTAATGAATTAATAATGCGGTTTTACTTACAAACTCTCCATTAGGGAAAAATCTTTCTCTTTTAATCGCAATCTAGATCGGCAGGACTCCAGTCTTTCGGCCGTTCACTACCTCTAACAATTTGAGAATACACAGCTCTCTCTACTTTACCTAGAGATTGGTTCAGGACTGTTTTCTTTTTCTCGATTTCCCTTGCCAAACCGGAAGAGCTCTGAGAGCCCATTATTAACATATCTAGGCTACTTTTTAAACCTCTAATTGTATCACGAATTAGAATGGTAAATGGACTAACTTGTCCTCCTACACCCAAGTGTGTGATGGCAAAGCGCATCAATTCACCAGACAAGTCACATATACCGAGTATATAATCCCCCATTGTAGTAAAATCTGAGCCTACAATATTTTGAACCTCTGAAAGGGTAATTACTGTATGATTTTGCAAAAAGTGCCTAAAAGAGATGGCTTCAATCTGTTTTGCAAAAATTAGGCGTAGCGTCAGCAATAAGGCTAAAAAATAGAAATAAAAAAAAATGTCGACATACATATTCCTGGATACCACCTGTGATCTGTTTCCGATACCGCCAAGCACTTATTCCTTGTAAATAAGGCCGTAAATCTTGAAAAGCTTTCTGCACTTTGTCCTCATTCTCATCAATATCCTTAGACACCTTGGTGGGGATAGGTGCACTCGGGTCACCGATTCTTATATATATATTTTTTTTTTCACGTTAGATACAAAATGGGTCTACTTGAGCATACACAATTCTTACCTTTGAAGTGCAAAGATAATCTTTTTTGACGCAGATGTAATGTCACGGGATGCTTTTATTACAGTCTCTCTTTCATTGTGATACTGATCGAGTCCTGCCTTAAAATCTTCAAACCAGGATTCTACGACCGCTTCTTGCGTATTCATTTTCTTGATTGGGTCGCCAGACAATTCCTGCGACTGCTTCCTTTTAGATGCCATTAACTACTACAAAATAACCAGCACTCACAAGTAGAGTTGGATATTTCCCCCGCGGCAGACAGGTCCCGACCTTGAATTTCTCGGTGTTTGAAGAACGTTGGGAACGTGTGTGCGGCTCTTAGTTAAAAAATGGTGTGAGATAAGTTTAGAAGTTTTTCCGGTTCAAGATGGTCAACGGGACAATGAGGTGAGGAGGGGGGGGGAGTGAGCTGAGCATTGGGTTACCGGGAGTGGACCCGAAACAGAGAAAAATCTATATAACAAGCTGGCCGGAACATCTTGGCTACCTTTCTTCTTTTTCTCTTTTTTTTCTCCGAACCATATCAACTAAGCTCCCTTTAGTTACTTCACTCTTAATAATCTTATATCACCTCCAATAATGGCCGAAACATCTTCTAAAGTTCAATGGCTTTGCTCCCTCGATCCTCAGGCACAACCTCCTAGGAATCAGCGACGTACATCCATCATTGGTACCATTGGTAAGAAAGAAACCCGACAACAACAAAATCTTTCCACACTCTTTTTTTTACTAACTATTTATAACTAGGTCCTAAGACTAACAATGTCGAGGTCTTGAATAAGCTCAGAAAGGGTACGTGAGAATGACTAGCATTGTGTCGTTTATCTTTGCTCTTCTAACATGATGTTTTCAAAACAGCTGGTCTCAACATTGTTCGAATGAACTTCTCCCATGGATCTTACGAGGTGTGTACATTACTACTTGTTTATCGATTTTTTTCTACGAAATGGATGAAATATTCTTTTTTTCTTTTTTTTTCTCGGGCTTCCCGGCAAGCCCGGAAGAACCCCTCCTTTTCTTTTCCGCCCTTTTTTTACATTACAAAAACTAACCAACTATTTAATTATAGTACCATCAATCAGTCATTGACCATTCCCGTCAAGCTGAGAAGGAGTACTCTGGCCGTCCCTTGGCTATCGCTCTCGATACTGTACGTTGCTTTTATTGATGTCATGAGCTAAACCGGGTAAACCTTTTCCCGGCTTAGCCACGTGTGACAGCACTGACTTTACCCGATTTGGTAGCTGACATTCTTTTCTTCCCAATTGACAGAAAGGACCTGAAATCAGAACCGGTCAAACCCCTGGTGATGCTGATATCCCCATTTCAACTGGCCATGTCCTCACTATCACCACTGATGACTCCAAGAAAGAGCAATGTGGTCTTGAATATCTTTACGTCGACTATAAGAACATCGCCAAAGTTATCCAGAAAGGGAGACTCATCTACGTTGATGATGGTGTTCTTTCATTCCAAGTTTTGGACATTGTTGACCCCCAACACATCAAAGTTAAGTGTTTGAACAATGGAAAGATCTCTTCCCGCAAGGGTGTCAATCTTCCCCGAACTCCTGTCGATCTTCCTGCTCTTTCTGAGAAGGATATCGCTGATTTGAAGTTTGGTGTTAAGAACCGTGTCAACATGGTCTTTGCCTCTTTCATTCGACGAGGTGATGATATCGTTCACATTCGAAAAGTCCTCGGTGAGGAAGGCCGACATATTCAGATCATTGCCAAGATTGAGAATCAACAAGGTGTTGACAATTTTGATGAAATTCTCAGAGAGACTGATGGTGTTATGGTTGCTCGAGGTGATTTGGGTATTGAGATCCCTCCCAGTGAGGTCTTTGTCGTTCAGAAGATGCTTATCGCCAAGTGTAATCTTGCCGGAAAGCCATGTATCTGTGCCACTCAAATGCTTGAGAGTATGACTTATAACCCTCGACCTACCCGTGCTGAGGTTTCTGATGTTGGTAACGCTGTATTGGATGGTGCTGATTGTGTCATGTTGTCTGGTGAAACCGCCAAGGGTAACTATCCTATTGAGGCTGTCTCCGTCATGCACGAGACTTGTCTCTTGGCTGAGAGGGCCATTCCCTATACTCCTCTTTACAATGATTTGAGATCATTGACTCTTCGTCCCACTGAGACTGTTGAGACAATTGCTATCTCTGCTGTCTCGGCCTCTTTTGAACAACAAGCTAAGGCAATCATTGTTCTTTCTACATCTGGTACCAGTGCCCGTCTCTGCTCCAAGTATCGACCTATCTGCCCCATTCTCATGGTTACACGAAATGCCAATGCTGCCCGATATAGTCATCTTTATCGTGGTGTCTATCCTTTTGTCTACGACAAAGAGCCTTCTGATGATCTTGCTCTCTGGAACCAAGATGTTGAGAGCCGTCTCCGTTGGGGTATGGATGAGGCCGTCAAGCTTGGAATCCTCAACAAGGGTGACGTCGTTGTCGGTATCCAAGGATGGAGAGGTGGTCTCGGACACACCAACACACTCCGTATCCTCGAGTGTGTCTAAATGTCGAGAATTTATTAAAAGAAAAAAAAGTAATACTTTGGTTGTGAACTTTGTTGTTTCGGTATAAATTTTTTTTTTTTCTTTCTTTCTTTCAATCTACTCTTTTTAAACTATCCCCGCTTTTTAAATTTTTTTTTCCCTCTACATTTCGCTTAAGCAGAAATCTATAGATAATGTTGAAAAAAAAAAAAAGGAAAGAAGAAAAATCTAAAAAGCTGGATATAATTCGTTAATTTTTTTTTTTTTTCTTCTCTCTCTCTTATTATATATCGAATTTAGCTAGAAATTGAAAAAATTTTAATAGTAATAGGAAAAGGAAAAGTTGTCTTTGTAAAAAAATTTTGTAAATGTTGTTTGTGTTGGATTTTTCCATGCTTTTAACATACGGGTCAAGCCATGTATTGTAGTTATTGTTTTGCAAGGTCCTTCTTGTACGTGAGTTGGAAATCAAAAGAATGAGTAAAATAATCTCATTGGCACCCACTAAATTGACATTGCGATTTCTTTTCTTTTTTTCTTTTTCTCCGGCTCCGCCCGGTCCAATTCGTAGTGAGTGCTTCTCTATTTACAATTACTTTTTCAGATATATGTACAAATAAGTCGATAGTTGAATTGTAGTATAACTATCAATTGGCTAATTTAATGTGGTATGGCTCCAACTGTGGCTTGGATACCTTTGATGGACTTTGGACTACTGGGTCAGCCCCTGAAGAAGTTTTGGGGAAAGCAATCACATCTCTTATTGAGGATGATCCAATCAGCATAGCAATTAATCGATCAAATCCGAGGGCTAATCCAGCATGTGGAGGGCATCCCGTAGATAATGCCGCTAATAAATGATGGAAAGGATTGTTTTTGTTTGTCTGTGACTCATTCTGATTGTTGTCATTGTGAAGATAATCTTCTAAACAGGAACCTTCACCGTAGTTGACAGATTCCAGTTTAAGTAGATGCTTTAGAATATAGTGCTGGAACTCGGCATTATGAATACGTGTACTACCACCGCCTACTTCAGTCCCATTAATTACCACGTCATAATGCTGGCCGCGCACAGAAAAAGGGTCCTTGTCAAGTGCATCAAGATCATTAATATTCGCCATTGTGAATGGATGATGAGTTGATACAAGTTTTGAATAGTCAAAAACTGGATATCCATCATCATTATATTCTCCTGCCTTCTCTAAAGGGCTAAATAAAGGAAAATCAATAACCCATAATGGTGCAAACTGTTCGTTCCTCATCCACTTTTCAGGAAATTGTTTAGATAACCATAATCTGATTTGGCCCAAGGGGGTAGGGGTTTCATATTGTAGATTGTGCCTTGTTGATCCAAGAATAATATCTCCTACTTCAATCCCCCCCAGATCTTGGTTAATCTCTTGGATATTACTGCTGTCTGCTTTCAGCTTGGCTATATGCTCAAAAGCTCGTGGCCAGTTGGTCACATGGCTACCTTCCTTAATATAAGACAAGTGAAAAGCTCTGTTTGGAGGAAGTCCAAGCTTATGTTTTCGATCCTTGATATATTTGTATAATTTTTCTCCTCCGCCCCCTAGAACCATTACTTCAAAAGTCGTGGTATCAGCATACTTGATATTTGTAAAATACTTTGATAAGTCTGCAATCTCGAGATTTATTCGCAGGTCAGGCTTATCTATACCAAATCTGGACATGGCTTCCTTGTATGTAAGGACGGGGAAAGGTGATGCCAGGTCATATTGTAAAATTTTTTTAAAAAGACGAGCTAAAACTTTTTCCACAACTTGTCGAACTTTACCCCCATTGGCAAAAGCCATTTCAAGGTCAACTTGAGTGAACTCTGGCTGTCTATCTTGACGGAGATCTTCATCACGAAAACATTTTGCAATCTGATAATACCTTGGGACCCCTGATGCCATAAGCAATTGTTTATACTGTTGTGGACTTTGTGGTAGAGCATACATGTATCCTGCCTGCCTCGTAGGTACAAGAAACTCACGCGCCCCCTCGGGTGTAGACTTAAATAGTAAAGGAGTTTCAACTTCAATAAAATCATCATTATTTAATGTATCACGCACAATTTGAGCAGCCTGAGAGCGAATCTTCAAAGCTCGCTGAAATCGCGGCTCTCGAAGCTGCAAGTACCTATATTTTGCGGGGAAACTATCATCTTTCTCATTGGGCTTCTGTTTTAATTGAGAAACGACTTTTGAGGACTCATTCAACAACCCTACTTTGAGCAAACGAATCTCCAGCTCTGGTTCGGAACCTGCATTCTTTGATTGCTGCTGTTTATTCTGTACAATCCCCTGTATAGTTAGAGCGCTTTCAGCAGTAATTCCTTTGATTTGGGTAGCAGCAGCAGTATCGTCACTGGACTGATCAACCAGTTGGATAGTACGACCTTGTTGATCTCTTAAATTGGCAAACGTAAGAGACCTACTAACACTCTTGGGCCGTCCATTTAACCATCCATGAAGGATAACTTCCTGGCCAATTTTGAGATTATCGATTGATGATGTAGCATCGGAAAATTCAACTGTACAAATAATAAAACTGTTAGCAACATTAAATATAACAGCAGGTCTTTCAATCATTCGATACCTGCCGATAAAATGTTCATAACTTGCATTGCTGTCGTAACGTTGATAAATCCGGATAGTTACTAGCTAGCCCACGACGGTATAGATTATATATAACCTCCCGGACTTGACGTTTAGGCCATCTTGCCAAACTCATATAGAAGAGAACTTTTCCCGAGGATTATCGTTCGTAATTTGATATATCGAATATTGGCTCTAATAAGATGAGACCAGACTGAATAAAACGGATCGATCTTCCGGCCAGCGTACCTTTGAGCATGACAAATATTTCAGCATTAACAAAAATCTTCCATATAAAAGGAGTTATCCTATCATGGAATGCTCTCTTCATGATTCTTCCAAGTTTTAAAACTAATATGATGAAAACTTTACGCGTTGTATCTTAAGCCCGCCGGGGGAGGATTTTTCCTTCTCCATATAAGGGTTTCGGGCGGCATGTTGGACAGCGTTTGGCGCACACTTCTTGTTACATTGACAAACGCCATAGTACATTCTGACTCTAAAAAAGCAGTTTTGCAAACTTGGAATGAATCAGATTAGATTAGATTAGATTCGAGTAGAGTAGATAATGGTAAAAAGTTCGGTTTTCTTGTGGCCCCTAGTCTAAGTCATGCCGTTATATAATAGGTTACTATCTGTTTCTCGTAGTTGGACTATCACTTAATTTCTGTCGTAGTGATAAGCCCGGGGAAGAGGTGTGTGGCTTTGTTGTTGCTCTTGTTCACGATCACCGGATTGGAAGGCGGCTCGGAACACCAAACAACCTTCAAACATTAAGAGTAGTACAACCAAATCTACACAGCTAGCACGGGCTAAATGTCATACGACAAAGCCGTTAAAGTAAGTAGACTATTGATTCATATTTGTTTTTGCTCTTTGTTTATCTCTCTTCTAACTCTCTGTTTAGGGTGCTACCAAGGTTAAGGTATGATCGGACATAGTAAACAAGCAACGGAATTTTGCTATCTTTATGGTTTTCTAACATTTCTTTTATTACTTTAAAGGATGCTGCTCCAAAACCTAAGTATATATCCGTTATCCTTGCCGGGACTGGCTCGGGCGAGGCTGCTCTAGGGGAGATCTGTCGGAGTTTAGCTTCACGGCTCAGTGCTTCAACATGGACGGTGAGACTTATATGTTGCATAGACTCTGTTATCTTCATTGTTTAATACTGACTGAATGTCTTGTATTTACAGGTCCCTTATAAATCCCTAATTGTCTATCATATTATGATGCGGGAAGGCGAACGTGAAGCAACATTGGATTATTTATCTCGGAATCGAAAGCTTTTAGAGCCACGTCTGATACATGTCGAGTCAACTCATGCAGATGAGATTATGAAGTATGCGAAATATCTCCGGGAGAAAGTCATACAGTATGCCAGACTCCATCGCGATTTTATACATTACAAGGAAAAGGGCCGGCTTCGAAAGCTAAATGTTGAGAAGGGCCTTCTGCGTGAAGTAGAAGGTGTATTATCGATGGTTGGTCGCCTCCTGAACTGCCGATATTATACGTCAGATGTGGAAGACGATATTTCACTGACGGCCTTTCGACTACTTGTCAGTGACTTACTTGTTCTATTTCAAGCCCTCAATGAGGGGGTCATTAATGTATTGGAGCACTACTTTGAAATGTCAAGATACGATGCAGAACGAGCTCTCAACATTTATCTCGACTTTGTCGACAAGACGGATGGGGTTATAGAATATCTTCAAGTTGCTCGACGCTTGGAATCGCAAACACGTTTGCAGGTACCTCATATTAAGCATGCACCTACTTCTCTTGGAGATGCACTTGCAGAGTATTTAGAGGATCCAAACTTTGATTCTAACCGCCGACAATATTTGGCAGAGCAAGAGTTGGCGCACTCTGGTAGTAAAAGCAAATCATCAGGCAAATTGAAGAGTAAGAAAGATGAAGAGAAGAGCTCATCACAGTCAGACATCAATGACAATTCCGGAAACAAAGCTAGTTCTAGTTCTGTTCCAGCAGCTGCTAAAATTCAAAATCATCCAGATCTCGTCAATTTCTTCACTTCCTTTCCTATCCCAGTTCAGCAAGCCATGCCTCAAGCAAATATGGCTCCACTTCAGCAGCCGAACCAAGTTCAACAATATCAACAGCCACCAGCTCAGCCTCAATATCAACAACCACAATCCCAGCCCCAACCTCAATTCCAGCCTCAGTCTCAGCAGCCGCAAATGCAACAACAACAATCGCAACCTCAAATGCCTATGCAAACAGGATTTAATCCTTTTGGGACTCCATCTCCAGCCCTTCAGACATCATACACAGGCGCCGGATTCGGGGGATTTGGTCCTCAGCCATCTCAGAGTTCGACGCCCTCCCTTTATCAGCAGCAGCCGCAACAGTCGCGCATTCAGCTACAGCAGCCTCAGCAGCCACAGCAACCAATGTTCATTCAGGCGACTCATCAGCCACAGTCTCAGTCATTCCCTAATGGTACTCAACAGATGGCACCAAACCAAACAGGATCGGCTCCAAATCCCTTTTTGCAGTCCACTACGACAGGGATGACGACAGGATCTGGAAATCCTTTCGGCGGCGTGCAACGAGCTAGTACGTTACCATCAACTATAGGATACCAGTCCAGCAATGGAGGAGGAGGACAGTCTAATCTTGTTTCTCAACAGACAGGATCTAATTTGAACCAGCTGACATATAGCATGCAGCAACAACAGCGACCACAGTCTATTGTATCTCAAGCTACTGGAAGCAGTAATCCATTTGCTAGGGTTCAAACCCAGCCTACAGGCCCCATGAATGTCAATGGAAATAGTTCTTCACCATTATTGTCCCAGCCTACAGGATCCAACCCTTTCCGCAAAAGTCTTCTGCCTCAACAAACTCCTGGACAGCCACCGCAAAGAGCTATGACTTTTGGTGGGCTTGAGAACCTTGCAACAGTACCGGTATTTTCTCAGCCACAGCAGCAGCAGCAGCAGCAGCAGCAGCTACAGCCACAACAGCAATATTTGCAGCAACAACAGCCACAATCGACTGGTATGGGGTTCGGAAATCTAATATAAACATAATAATTGGAATTAAATCACCCTACGTCTTTTATTTTTATCTTCTTTTTAACGAATGCTTTTATGTACTTCAATTTTCAAATTTTTTTTTATGTCTTTTGTGGCTTCTTTCGCTTTTTTCTTTTCTTACTTTGCAAAGCTAGGTGTATCTTCGCCAATTGAGCAGTGTAGTCTATTAATTTGTTAGATTTGATAGCATCGTGAACTTGGGCTTGCTAATATATATTATATGCATTAAAGTGAGGGGAATAAAGGGAAAAAAAGCTACATCATTCAGGGTGTGCAAGTAATTTGGTCATTATTCGTTATATATACACAAACGCAGTCCATCTAATGCTGACTCAATTAACATCCTTGACTTGAGAGAAGTCCATTTCAGGATGCTGGGATTTGAACTTAGCAAAGAGCTCTTGCTTTTTAAGTTCATCGCTAGTAGGCTTGCCCAATTGTTTTTGCTGATTGTCAAACATCATCTTCTCAACCATTGCTCTCGTCTCACCATCGAGATCAGAAAGCTTTGAATTTTCAGGTTGAATCTTTGTAACATCAATCTTTGGGGCTGATACAACCACATGAGGCCACCATTCTTGCCCTTTTCTCTTTTCTAGAACGATGACAAGCTCCTTGCTATCCTCTATGGTCCAAGTGCTTTCATCCGTTCGGACCGGCGCAAACAAATCATCCTAAAAACTGTTAGTATATCTTGCTAATAGATTTTGTGCATAATCGATCTCTGCAGCTTACATTAATTATCGAATCTTGACCCTTAAGACCAACTTTAAGATGATTATGAGATATATTCACATCCAGTTGCTTTGCCCGCGTACCTTGAGGCACTGGTACACTGATTGTTACCTCACTTAACGTTTGACGCCAAACGTAAGGAAGTCCCTTTTGATTCTCGTCATTTGCAGGTTGGCTCATTGCTACGTCTCTTGATCGTTTTATGAAGTAAACTACGATGGGGTCGTACTAGAGTTTATACCCAATTTATAGCGATTCCATATCGTTATAAAGGTGACTTAAGCCGCATCATCTTCAACGCCGTCGTTGGTATCCCATAAACGTGGAGCATGAAGTATTGCGAGAGTAATAAAGACTCGAGTATATTCTGCTCGTTTTCGGATCCCTATGAAAGGTATTGGAGATCTACGAAACAGCAATACTGCTACTAGTTTACTATGCTGCAAGAACAAGCACAACACTGGTCTCGTCACCTCCTGGTCCTTCGCAGCACCAGATCTAAGCGGATATTCAACCAGATAGATGCTTTTGGATTTGAATGATATATTAAGTACTTCTTCAGATTATTCTCCCGTCAGAAGGAATATAGATATATATTATTATATTTTATATAGGCAGACCCACTGACATCACATGGATGGAACCTTGACGTCACTACCGACCCTAGCGAGCCTTATAATCTAAATGAGAGAGCTGACAGTCTGAGAAAACAACCATATTTCTTATAGAGCTGAACAATGGATGCAGAAAATCTACCAAAGAGAACTACTCCATACTATGGGAAGTACCAGCGAGATATATTTGCTAATGGATCGCGCCATAGCGAATTCCCCTTGTTTTCAACTGACCCTGATCGACTGAGAGATCTAGCTGAAAAGACGCTCAGTGCTGGGGGCGCAAGCTATGCGGATTGTAATGCTGGTGTTGGAGACACAGATAAGGCAAATAGGGAAGCATTTTACCGATTCAAGATTGTACCGCGAATGCTCGGAGACAACCTTCAGCGCGACATATCTATAGAGCTTTTTGGTCATAAGATCGATGCTCCGATTATGTTTTCACCGATCGGCATTAACATAATCTACAACAATGAAGCTGAGATTCCAGTTGCCAAGGTAGCTCATGAACTTAACTTACCTTATTGTCTGTCTACCGCTGGCTCAACACCTATTGAACGTGTTGGAGAAGCCAATAAATCTGGTCCTCGTTTCTATCAGCTCTATTTACCTCACAGTGATGAATTAGCACTTTCTCTTCTTCAACGTGCCTTCGACTCAGGTTTCGATGTTTGTATGATGACTCTTGATACTTGGCAACTTGCATGGAGACACAATGATGTAAAACTTGCCAATTATGCCTTCTACAAAGGAATCGGAAATGATTTAGGTTTCAGTGATCCTGTGTTTAAAAAAATGCTCAAGGAACGTGGTCTTGACCCATTTAATCGTCCAGAGGATAAAAAACCTGCTGGGGAACTTTGGATAGATCAAATATGGCACGGTAAGCCGTTCGGATGGGATAAAATTCCCTGGGTTATAAAGCAGTGGAAAAGAATTTCAGGAGGCCGCCCCTTTTTATTGAAGGGTATTCAGGATCCCGAAGATGCCATCAAAGCCAAGGAGATGGGATGCGACGGTATAGTTGTGAGCAACCATGCTGGAAGACAAGTCGATGGTGCCGTTGGTTCGCTTAATCAGTTGGCAGAAATTATTGATAAAACTGGAGGAAATACAGACAAGTGGACAGTTCTGTTTGATTCTGGGGTTCGCGGTGGAAGCGATGTTTTAAAGGCCCTTGCCCTTGGAGCTAAGGCAGTTGGTGTAGGCCGATTATGGGTATGGGGATTGAGCGTTCAGGGTGAGGCTGGAGTCCGCCATGTTATGAAGAGTCTTCTTGCAGACTTTGATATACTCATGGAAGTTGCAGGATTTAAGAATATTGGAGAAATCAATCGTAAAGCATTGAGAATCAGTGAACACTATACCCCAAAAGGTCTGGGAATGTAGCATTTAGGCTATTTATTCTTTTTTTTTTTTTCTTTCTTTCTCTATGTCGAGAAATTTTATCGCTACTAGGTACGTTTCATATTTCGCAAAGCTTTTTTCTTTCTAAATAATCAGTATATTATTATAGAAGCTCCTTCTACCGGTCTCAGCCATAGGCCCACCACGTAGCAACAAAAAGAAGGAAACCAAAAAAAAAAATCTAAAACAGACTAAACTAAGAATAGATAGATATACTCCGAACGAGAGAAAAGACAAAGACAATTAAATCAGCCACCACCCCAGAAAAAAAAAAAAAAAAAAAAAAAAAAAAAAAAAAAACAGAAAGAAAAAGTCTATAGGCTAGGTGGGAGTCCAAGATGTAGTTCCTGGTAAGTATTCTTCCAGTAACTCTCTTGTTCCTTGGAAAACTCAGTTACATAGTCAAGAGGGAATTTTTCTCCATTTTTATAAGCTTCATTAACAGTATTTTGAAGATGTTTAGCTCTTGCAAGCATTCGCTCCATTCTAAAATTTACCCATTCAGTGAATAAACGATTATTCTCAGAGATAGGCTTAAGGGTTGATAAAACAGCCTCATCTTTGAGTAGATGATTTTTTGGGACAACAGAAGCTACCATAGTAATTCGCTCCTTCATATTCGTAGATTTCAAAGCAATGTGTTCAAGATATCTTCCCTGAATCAGTGTTGCGCTTCCCTGACGAGGGTCTTCGACCTTGATGATTTCACCAGATTGAGATTTTATAGCAGTCTCTCCTCCCCTGAGTTCAGTAGTATCAGAGAGCATAACAACAAGCGCAAACTGGAATGAATCATGGTGCCAGCCTACAACAGATTCATTTGCGGCCTGTGTGTTTAATTTCTCGACACCACCAGTCATTTCGGCAGCAATATTGACATGACAAACTTCATAATCGATGCCTACTTGAACAGGAATCCCGATAACTTGAGAAAGGCATTTAGCAGTTTCTGGATGAGTCCAAGCAGCCCACGTGAATGGGGCTACATCTTGAGCAAATCCACGTACTTGACAAGCTGCGATTGATGATGACACCATATAATTACTGAGAACACGCTCATTAAGAGACTCGGCTCGCATAATTTCAATAGCTTCCTTTGTAAATAGCGGGAAGGGGCGAGATGCTGCAAAATTGCATACTCCGCGATCCATAGGGTATCCAATCTCCTCCATAGTGACTATCTCACCAACACGACCCTCAAAATTGAGATGCTTTTCAGGGTCAAACTCTGGAGCAGCTGCTGTACCATTGAAAATATCCAACCTTGCATCTGCACTCTGAGCAATTATCGGCTTGTTTCGAGGATCATACTTGCTAGTAGCGACGATAGTTCGTTCAACTGAGGGTTCAGGCATGTTTTCAAAGGGTTAAAGTGTTCAGTGTCCTAAACCACGAACGTACGTCTCTTTCTTGGAGACTTTTAAGTATACCTTCGTTATCGGTGACGACTGCATTTATATTTCGCTGTTGATTGTGTTGTTTGATGGTTGTATAGCAACAGCAAGGAGCTTATCGTATCAAAGATAAGGAATGACACAGCGAAACGGCAGATATAGCAAGTGATCCCCAGAATCTACGATAAGGATTGTGCCTGGAATATTTGGTTTCGATTACTGATTTACGACTTTAAATGCAGTATAGTATGGATCATTCCCGATACGATAAGGGCAGGTTAAAAGCTATATAATATATTGATTTGATGCCAGAAAAAGCACATCTATCTCATGTTATATCTACGTAAGATGAAAAATAATTCTATAAAATTGGACAGATCAACAGTTCAAAATTGATCACTTAGGGTGTGATTGATAGTCAAAATGCCAATGAATGGATGTCGTAGGCCGAGCGAAAATCAAAATTACCCTGCCTTGCCGATTTCGTCGAGTCACCACCACCCCACTTAGGGAAAATAGACTACTTCGAAGGTGAAAAAAGGTCAACGCTAACCCATTAGTCAATGAAACGAGTCATGTCAAGTTCTACCGGTCGTCCAATTCTGAGTCAAAAGCTCAAAGTGGCTCTAATTCAGATGCACGCTGGTCATGATAAGACGAAAAATCTCAAAACTGCAAAAGATAACATTGAAAAGGCTGTTTCTAAAGGTGCTGAATTGGTAGTGTTACCAGGTAAGTCATGTCATGTCGATGAGAATCTAAAGTTGATTACTAAAACGCCTTACAGAATGTTTTAATTCCCCCTATGCTGTAAAGTCTTTCCCAAAATATGCAGAGCACATCCCCGAGGGCGAAACCACAAAGCTTTTGTCTGAGATTGCCAAGGCTTCTTCTATATACATAGTTGGCGGCTCAATTCCCGAAAAACAAGGTGGAAAGATTTACAACACTAGTTTAACATTCAATCCGTCTGGAGACCTTATTGCCAAGCATAGGAAGGTGCATCTTTTCGATATAGATATCCCTGACAAGATTCGATTTGTCGAATCAGACGTTTTATCGGCTGGGGATAAGGCAACTTTAGTGGATTTACCTCCTTACGGGAGCGTGGGAATAGGTATTTGTTACGATATTCGTTTCCCTGAGTTGGCATCTATTGCTGCCAGGAAAGGAGCTTTTGCAATGGTATATCCCGGAGCATTCAATACTACAACTGGACCACTTCATTGGCATCTCTTGGCCAGGGCTAGAGCTGTTGATAACCAAATTTACGTTATTGCTTGTTCACCTTCACGAGATTTGTCTTCTGGGTATCATGCATTTGGTCATTCTTTAGTTGTTAATCCCAGTGGAGTCGTCATTGCCGAAGCAGGCGAAAAAGATGAAATTCTTTATGCAACCTTGGACGGTGATGTGATTGAACAGTTTAGGGTTGCAGTACCCATTACAAAACAAAGGAGGTTCGATGTCTATCATGATGTATCAATTGGGGCAAAAGTCAGTTCAATTTGATCCCGCAGAGATCTTCGTATACAGTATGATTTGAATGTCATCATTGCTATCCTCTTTACTAGCTAGTGAATTTTTTATTGTCTTGTACTCTAGGATTCTTCATGTTATACTCTTTTCAAGAGCCTGCACGTATCTAAGCGACTTAGTTGAATCAGTAGCTTTCGGGTTGGGGAATATTTTGACATGTTGTCAGATGGCGGGGATGGCCCAATATCCCATAATCGGATTTCATGCAGGTTTTAGCGTCTTTAAGCCCGAACAGAGAAATTTCTGCTGATTCTGATATCAGAGATTTCGCACACGGAATAAAAATTAATCCAATCAATTTGATGGTACGTGGTATGCATCTGCTTGGAATAACGCAGATGTCTAGTATTACGATACGGTGCTACCGGATTCTTGGGTTCTCAATGACATATTTATTCCACTTGTTAGAAGAGCAATATTCGACCAAAAGCCCCGATCTGTACTAGTCCCAATTGCTTAATTTTTTAGTCATCTTTTTAACTTTTGCCTGAAAATCAGGTAACCTCACTAATGTCTTATCTTTGTGGAAGTCCCGATTGGACAAACTAAACTCTAGATGAGCGTTTTTATCCCACGGAAAAAAAGAAAAAAAGACAAAAGAGAAGAATATTGTTCTACAGCCTCAGTCATTGTTCACGTTTTGTCTTTTCTTTTGCACTAGAATTCTTCTTCTTCCACAAACGCAATCATCAGCGATTACTTTTTTTAGTATATTTACAAAGTAGTTTTAGAGTTGGGAGTTTACCCCCAACACAGTAGATAGCTCAATACAAAGCTAAAAATGAAAAGAAACTATTTATTCGAACCTCAATTAAGGAGTCCTCCGAACTTGATAAAAATTGTATCAGATGAAGCAAAACATTTTGGCTAGGTCTTATTGTCTTTATTCCGGTATAGATTAGGAAGCGGAAGCGGAAGAAAATTGACTTGAGCCTGAGTCCCTCACGTGAATCCCCTGGTTTTTTCCACATTTATTCCGCCAAGCCCCCCTTCAGACTAGACGGATGCGGCTGAAATGCTTATCTAGGAAAGCTTATCTTGCATTTCGACAATGCTCATCTCGAAAGTCATCGAGACGGAGAGAATCGCACAGTAATTTCTCCGGCATTGGTCATGAATTAGCTTCGTAATCTGTCAATGCAGACGCGTTATCTAAAGATCTGCTGGAAGTTTAGCATTAGCCGCATCAGATTAAGTTTCAACACGCTTTCATTATTCCGCGGAATAAACTCAATATGACGGACCTGGGGATAGATAGACATCGCGCCAAGAAACTACGATAAGAATTATAAGAATCCATATTCATCTTGATATAAATATATGCTCCTTGGATGGATTGTACTTATTCTAAAATTCAACCGCACAAAACAGATAGGCAAGAATGACGGAAACAATCCTCAATCAAGGATATGGCTATGGCTTTGTTGTCGGACTTGGTGCGGGCTTCGCCATGATTATGATCTTGCTCACTTATGTGTTATCCAGATACATGGGTGAAGTACAAAATTCTGAGCATTTCACTACTGCTTCACGTTCTGTTAAAACTGGTCTTATTTCTTCTGCTGTTGTATCATCTTGGACATGGCCTGGTACCCTTTTGACATCCAGCGTATTTGCATACAAGTATGGAGTTATGGGATGCTTCTTTTATGGGGTTAATGGTTGTACACATGTCATCTTTTTCACCATGATTGCTATCCAGCTGAAAAGGAAATGTCCTGGAGCTCATACAATTGTCGAAGTCGTCAAAGCAAGATATGGTGCTGCAGGTCATATCATGTATATGATCTATGCTTTAGCTACTAATTTACTTGTCTCTTCTATGCTTCTCCTTGGTGGTGCTCAAGCTATCTCTGTACTAACTGGAATGCACGTTGTTGCTGTCTCTTTTCTACTTCCTTTGTCCGTTGCAGTTTATACTATGCTTGGAGGACTCAAGGCAACCTTTTTATCTGACTGGACACACACTGTTATTATCTACGTCGTCATTATTGTCGCCATGTTTGTCACTTTTGCGACATCTTCAAAGATTGGTTCCCCGGATAAAATGTACGATTTGTTGGAAGAAGTCAGTAAAACTTTCCCATCCCAAGGAAGGAATGGCAGTTATTTAACCTTTGATAATGCTTCTGGAATGTTTCAATGGTGGAATGTCATGATTAGTTCTTTTGCTACAGTCTTTGGAGATCCCAGTTATGGTCAAAAGGCTATTGCTGCTGCACCACTCTCTTCAATGGTTGGATACCTAGTTGGTGGTATTGCATGGCAAATTATCCCATGGGCTCTTGGTACTTGTGGTGCTTTGACCGCTTTGGCCCTTACTTTAGATCCAGTTTCACCTACTTATCCCCATCTTATCAGTGCTACTGAGACTTCAAAGGGTATGCCTCTTCTCTATGGTTTAACTTGCATTATGGGTAAAAGTGGAGCAGCTGGAGGACTTTTAATTGTATTCATGGCTGCTACATCTTCTTTATCAGCTGAAATGATTGCATTCTCTTCTATCTTGACTTATGATTTT
Organism: Trigonopsis californica; assembly: GCA_030574475.1. Lineage (NCBI taxonomy): Eukaryota > Fungi > Ascomycota > Trigonopsidomycetes > Trigonopsidales > Trigonopsidaceae > Trigonopsis > Trigonopsis californica. Next base: position 34,784 of record JAJMFC010000090.1, read on the forward strand.
TACGAACCATATGTTCGTCCAGGTGCCCATGGCAGAAATTTGGTTAGAGCATCACATTTCTTCACATGCATTTCTGCTTTAATTATGGGTGGTTTGGCCGTTATGTTTAACTATATTGGTATCACTATTACATGGATTTTGGAATTCTTGGGAATTATTCTCGGCCCTACAGTATTGACAATTACTTTAGTTTTATTTTGGAAGAAAGCTTCAAAGAAGGCAATGTTGATTTCTATGCCAGCTGCATCAGTAACTGGCGCAGCTTGTTGGGTTGGTGCTTGTGCTCATTTTAATAATAATGTCATTAACAAGACAACTTTGAATGAGACTAAGACTCTATTTATTGGAAATTTTGTTGGTCTATTCTCAGCTGGTATTTACATGGTAATTCTCTCATTTATTTGGCCTGAGAATTTTGACTTTTCTACAATGAATAATCATTTCAAAGTAGGTGATGATGCTACTGTGGAAGAAGAGAAGGCAAGTGAAGATGAAAGTGCAGATACTGAAAGGCAATTGAAATTTGCAAGTAAATTCTCTGTTGTATTTTGCCTTGTCTATATCGCTATTTTTGCCTTTCTCCTTCCTCTACCCATGTATGGTCAACATTACATCTTTTCCAAAACATTTTTCCGAGCATGGATTGTTATAATGTTTATTTGGCTTTGGATTGCTTTCTTATACATTACATTTTATCCTCTTTATGAAAGTAGGGACGCTATTTATCATCTTTATAATAGGATAATGAATAGGGAATCTCCTCAGACTGTGGACTTTGTGGATGGAACAGAAATTAAGAATGGTCATAGAATCGATCTTGTCTCACCAACTCCATCATCAGAAGAGTCTGTTAATGCTAATGGAGACAAAATTATTCATGCTACTACATCAATTTCAGAGAAAGTTTAAAGTCATTTTATTTTTGTCAGATAGAATTCTCGCTTTTGAGTTTTTTGTTGCTTTTCCTTTTTTTTTTTTCTGAAGTATTTTATATTAGAATGTTTTATATACTGGAGTTGGGTAATAGACTAATGATGGTGATATTTTTTCTATAAAAATTTTCCTTTTTATATTATTATTTGTAGTTATGAAATAAGTGAATAATTATTATCTCACAATCTGAATTCTTTGTGTAAGCGAGCCACATTAGTCTTAGAGAAGGAAATTCCCCTATGCAATAAAAAAAAAAACATTTTTTTCACTATAAATATTGTTAGATTGCGTAGTGAAAGGTTTCTAATTTATAAATTACGATTAGTTTAAAGAAAAAATTGGTAGATATATATATATCTCCAAGTCTATACAGTAAGTACATGGAAACAGGAAAAAAAAAAATAAAAAAATTAGAAATACATTCTTTTTAAAATAAAAATTGACTGCTAGATTCCCAGAAATTCTGAAAATCCAATGGATCATACTCTAAATCATCAAACTGATTTTCTCCATGATTTATACAATCATTTGTTTGTGTTGTATCGTCATCATCATCATTTACATCAGATATCTCATTATTTATCTGTACCCCTAATAAATCATCTCGAGATTTTGAATTATCATCATTATTACCATCTACACCAATTAAATTAGCGAGATATGTATTCATAACAACAGCTCTTGCAGATTGTAAATCCAAATTTACATCATCATCTTGTGAAAAATAATTTGGAAAGAATAATCTTAAAATCTTGATACAATCAGCCGCTAAAAGTTTATCACTGTCAGCTATAGGACCATCAGTAGATTCTAGACATAGACTAATAGTATCAAAAGTTTGACTCAAATGTAAAACTTCCTTTTCAGTTATTATATCTTTAAATGTAATAACATAAAATAGTAATACAAAGCATGACCACTCTAGATATAAAGCATTACGCCACATGCTTAATAAATATGGCCATTTTTTACTCATTGAACGCATTGTTTCAGGAATTGCTATTGCTGCATCAATACAATTCATCATTCCATTAAATAACTGTGCATGCACAGTTCTTGGTAAACGCGCAGTATTAAACCTTCGAAGGAAAACTGTCAGTACCATGATTGGCCTATAAATTACTAGCTTTATATGATAGTAATAGAGTCGTGACCACCAAATTTGCCGACTTCTTGACGATGGTATATCGTCATTGTCTATAGAATCAAGATTTAGTCTTGGAAACTGTTTCATTATTATATCCAAATCTTGTGTGTGTCGAGCGCTTGTCTGCAATAAAACATTAAGATCTGCAAAAACTTCAGGTCGGAGTATAGAATCTAAAATGCGCATCTCAAGACTTGATAATCGCATTCTTAGTTCAATGTAATCAAAATAATCACCACATTCATGTGTATGAAAGAAGGCTCCACGATTAGGATCTTTATTGACATAAGTAACACCAACAGGACTCTGCCTTCCAATTGAAAAAGAATGTTCACAAGCAAGCATATACACGGTAATCCAAGTCCGATGTAATGCATCCTTGTGATGGTCTTGGATATGGATATTGTCATTATCAAAACGGGCAACAGGAAGTTGAATTCCTAGTGAAAAGCAACCTTGAACAGCAGTACCTATGAGCATATACCCAGCTGGAGAATTCCCGCGATAACGTAGAAATAAGGCTGCTAATGCATTACAATTAATGCTATTTACCGTTACTTCATATTGCGCATCCTTTATCATATTGTGACCACGAGTAAAATATGTCGTAGACCAATCCTCAGCTGATACACCTGATATAAGTTCAGTCGCTGGTAGACATGCTGCACCATTAGCCATTACTAAGAAAATAGTAGAGACAATGTATCGGCATACAGGTGATTGCTCTGAACAAAGACAGTCCTCGCCGAAATCCCACGCATTCAAAGCCGTCGATATAAAATCTTGAGGTATAAATAAGGGTGCTATGTCGTGCAGTTCATTAAAAAAAGACAAAATCAGACGTAACATTGTGTCCTTATTGGCAAAACATTCACGGTCAAGTATGTCTCCTGGCTGTTTGAAGAATATAGTATTGAAATCCAAAAGTGAATCTAAAGGAGAGGACTTAACAAGGGTGCTATTACCAGAAAGGCCCAGAGAATTTGGTTTCCACCGATTTGTTAGATATATGTGCAGGCTCTGCAAAAAATTGACGTTACTGGTCAGCCCTTAAAAGCCGTGTAAGTAAGAAATTATATGAACATTATATGATACAACAAACTGCTCATACCGTAAAAGACGTTTTGATTTCCGGCAAAATTGTTGCCAGCTTTTAATGGTCGCATCAAATTATACATTTCGGATGATGGAATCTGACGATTTTCAGAAATAGATCGAAGAATTGTAGCTAGCATGATGTTAACAAACTAACCCGCATGATAGCTCTAGCAAAGCATACTACTCACCATTTTGTAGTGACTGTCCAGAAAAGGATCTATTTATTATAAAGATAAGGCTGAATTAGTAAATGGAAATAAAATACATCTGTTAAAAACAGTACAAACCTTTTCTGGCTCCCCAGGCATGCAACAGCAGGAGTACTGCGTCGTTTTTCAACAGTACCAGATGTAGCTCGATACCGATCTCGATACACGCATTCAATGGAATTCTCTCGACATCGACTACAGGGCAATTTCCCATCACATTTATCCTTCTTTAGACGACATCGATTGCATGCTCGGGACACTCGTTTAGGTCTTTTGCTTGTCTTATCACTTGATGGACTGGCAGTACTTTCCCTTGTCATATTAGATCCACAATCACTTTGCGATATATACACATTGAACTAAACAGATGATGTCTTGAGTGTGTCTGGGGTAAAAATGCTTCTGAACTTGACAGCATCGGAACTGCAAGATTTCTTTATTGGGAAGTTGGGATGATAAGAGCGCGCGATAAGGAGTTGTGTCCAATACCTTTGGAGAGGAGCTGAAGAGCTATCAGCAGATTCTTATGGGTGCATGACTCATTCTGCCAATTCCCGATAGCGATTTTCTGATCAATTTCGACATTTACTATACACTCACTCACTATAGTTCAATAAAAAATAGAAAATATAATATATTAGATTTATACAAATATACTGCTACTCGTAATAGAATCTCCAGGATTTAAAAAAAAAAGAATGAGCTCAGTTCAGAAGATTGGTTGAACAAAACAAACTTGAGCTCAAGAGAATGATATCAGTCTTGTTGAAATACCGAAAATCTTTGACGCAAAGATTAATTTTAAGCAAGGGCCAATCTTCGGCAGCCACCTCGAGCAGCGCAAGTTGCTTGATGATCCTTCATCATCAACTGAGCCTGCATTGGGTCCTTGACTTCCTCGGGTAGATTCCAAGATAAATACTCATTAGTATAGTTGGGCTTAAAGTCGGGTGAAAGAACACCAAGACGCTTGCCATAGGCAGTGACTTTGTTCCAATCACGGGCGACATTTTGAAGCGAGTCTGAGAAGTATGCAAAAGAGCGCTCAAATATCTTTCTGTTCACAGAAGTATTCATAGTAGCGAAAATTTCGCAGTATTCTTTGTATGCCTGATCAGGATGAGCAATTACAAAGTCAGTAGCTTTCTTGCAAGCTGCCATAAATGCTCGTACTTTTTCAGGATTCTCAGCAAGGAATTTCTCATTTGCAATGTAGAGAACAGAACAGAAACAACAGCATCCAAGTTCAGCTAGTTCATCAATACGGAGCATTTGAACATCAGAGCGAGGTCGTCCATTCTCAGCACACCATTCTGCTAATTCGACCATCTGGACATTCTCAAGGCCAATACCAGCATCAATTTCACCATTGATGATGGCTCTTGAGACATTCATGCCAACACGAATAGCAGTATAATCTTGAGGAGTCATTCCATAGTGTGCCGTCAATTCGTCAATTTGGATTTTACCGAATTCACCAACATAACCAATCCTCTTGCCCTTCAATGATTGAAAATCAGTAGTGATACCACTCCCTTTAAGATATACAACACCAGTGAAAGGTTCATCCAAAAGAGATCCAATAGACTTAATGGGATATCCACGAGCTTTACCAGCTAAAGTATGGATCATTGCCTTGAATCCCATATCAATCTTTCCGGAACCAATAAGTTCAGTCACATCGGAAGGATCATTAGGTTGAAGGATGGCAACTTTTAATCCAGCTTGATCAAAATATCCTTTAGAGTTGGCCAAATAGATTGGGGCATGATAAGGAGTTGCACGCCAGTTAAGCAAAAAGGTGATCTTATCGGTGGACCTAGAAAATTCATTTAAAATGTTAGTTTGCACTTCCTTTGCGAAGAAAAAATACCACAAGGTAGGAAAAATATGCATGTCCCTGCGCTAGCATTATCTAGTTCAAGTTCGAACGGTATATTCTCAGAATCAGGATCCAAACAACAGACCCCGAAACACCCGCCAAGCACATCTCGAAAAACATACTCGAACAAGTCGATCTCATTGGGATAATTCCACTTTCCGTACGCTCAAAAACTCATAGAATAGCAAAGCATCAGGCACAACTGTGCAGGCATTCCTTGAGCTTACACTATGCTCGCATTATATTGGGTCAGAATTTTCTAAATAACCATGAGATGAAGCATTCAGAATCCACTCACTTGTAAGAAAGGAGTCTAAAATTATAATTCAAATATTAAAGTGTTGATAGTTTCTGTAAATCGAGCGAGAGGTGGTCTTTTAAATACAAGACAACTCGCTATTTGCGTCACCTTGCATCTGTTTCTTGGACTGACCTATAACCAAGTTCCATGGCACGTGCAATAGAATGTCAAACAAAGTCAAATGGTAGGTAGTCCTATTGCAGATTAGCTTGGAGAGACTAGATTAGAAGGGCTATCGGATAAACTTCCCAGTGTCAACTTGGTTACCCAACACAGTTAGCCTAAATTATACTTCTGTGACATTGGTGGTTTTAACGTCGGTTACCGCAAATCCTTGTCACTCTTTCGTTGCGATACGTGCATGGAACATGCTTAGCTATTTTTATCATAATTTATCGATTTTGATTCGTTCGCAAAATGTTTGTAGTAATTTCTATAGAGATTCGAAGTGGTCCATTTTATTGCTCTAGAAACAGGTGCCAGGAAAGTCAGATTAGTCCTACCTCTAAGTGAAATCCAAAAGCCGGATAAATTAGTCTTCCGGAAAAGTTTATGATTCGAGCCCACCATCCCCAACATTTTGTGCCAAATCTGCGTTCGCTCAGATAGCTGAGACGTAAGCAGTGATTGAGCTATTTTCTAGAGCGCATTACGTAGGTAGAGGGTTAATAGATTCAGCATTAGAGGTTAGAATGATAAACTAATCGAATCTATTTTGAGCTATCGCCGAGATACTGGCCAATTGTCGGAAAGTTTGTCAGCGTAATCATCGAGAAGCTGCCATAGACAACTTCAGGAAAAACGTTAATCCGAGCGTAGACCAGAACACTAAACATATCCCTATGAAGGATGCGCAAGCTTTCTATTACTTTAGTGTTATTTACACAAAATAATTACTACAGGCGTATGTTGTATCTGATGTTCGTGGTGAAGAGTAGTTGCTAGGAAAATGTTGCATCTGGTAAAGAGCAGTTGCTATGAAGCACTTGACGCACGCTCAGCCTTGACAACTCCGCCCCATTATTCGTTTTTGTAAGTCCAAAATGACAGAGCCAACTGAAAAAGAGAAAATGCTCCGGGGAGAACTGTATCATGCTTTTGTTCCCGAGTTGGTGGCTTCGAGAAAGCGCACTGCGCAAGCTTGTATGCAATATAATAATGCCGGCGACGTGCCTAGGCGACGATTAGTCGAACTATGGAAGGAGTAAGACATATTTGCTTCTTCATACACATAATTCAAACGTTTCTGACTGAAATCTTTAGCATTATTGAAGATAACTCGCAACTTCCACAAGAGGATGATTCAGCACTAGACGATTACCCTTGGATTGAGGCACCTATTCGCATTGATCATGGCTTCAACCTAAAACTGGGGAAAGGTGTTTACATTAATTTCAATTGTGTAATCCTCAATACTTGCCTAGTTACTATCGGTGCACGAACATTAGTGGGACCCAACGTCGGGCTTTACAGTGGTACTCACCCTTTAGACCCCGCGGTACGCAATGGGACAAAAGGGCCAGAACTGGGCAAGGAGATACATATAGGAGAGGATTGCTGGATTGGTGGTAATGTAATTATCTTGCCCGGAGTGAATATCGGAAATGGTGCTACTGTTGGTGCAGGCAGTGTAGTGACAAAGGTAGAGCGAGTAGAATGACTTTATTCTTCGAGACTGAGCGTTTACTGACGAAATTACTTACAGGATGTTCCTTCTCTTCATCTTGTAGCTGGGAATCCTGCCAAAATCCTAAGAAAACTCGAGACTTCTTGGACGACTGAATAATCAAAGGCTTTCGAAATTCGAGCTCGAGTAAGCAAATGTGAAATCATCATCTGCAGTTTAATAGAAATCTTTTTATCTTTATTTTGGTCTGAATTACAACAGTGAATGAATGTGTAAACAAGTATCTTGTGCTCATTGCTAGACGACTTTCAACTAGGCCAAAGCGTAATACTACCAATTGATTCACACAACTGAATAAAAAAAAAGGGCGGGAAGGAACGAAGAAGGGGGGTTGACAAAGCCTAGATCAAGGCAGCAAGATGATTTTATGTCTATAATTTCCCGATCTGGTCGACTCTTTCATCAAAAGAGGAAGTTTAAGCAAAAGTTGTTGGTATTGATAAGTATAAGATTGAAATGCCTTTCTTGCAGTTTGTTATTGCAATAAGAGCATAATCATCTTGATGTGGTCTTATTTCAAGCTACGTAGTCTCCGTCGACTCCTAGCCATATTCCTGTTGGCTCTCATTCTATTATTGCTGCCACTATGGATGCGGAAAACTGGAATGCTTTATAACAAGTCGATGAAAGGTAAGTCATTCTCCATTTGCCAAATGAACGAAAGTTAAAATAACTAATGTCCTTATATAGCAGATTTTGGCGGGTATGAAGCATCCGGAGACGGGAAAGGCAAGATTGTCTTTGCAATAAATACGCCCCCCGAGATTTCAGTAAAGCGTTATGTAATCCGAGACACTTGGATATCTCATCTAAGAAAACTTGGTTATGGAGCTAATAAAGTTGACGCCTTCTTCTTCATGTCAATTCCAGACTCGGAAAGGAAGACAGTCATTGATAGGGAACAGAAAATGCACAAGGATATTTTCACAATAAAGTCTATGAAGAAGGAGACCTACGAGATGGCTACTTTTTTGAAAACAACTGAAATGTTCACTCAATATTTGAACGAAGAATGTAATGAGAGCAAGAATTGTCATCTTCGATGGATGTGTAAAGTAGATGATGACTCTTTTCTGGTTGTTAAGCCTCTTATGGAGAGGTACTTGCTGAATAATTCTGTTGTGCCTAAGAATACTTTAATTGGGCGAGCCTTGAAGTACAAAGCAAGTGATGGTGGTGAGTTTATGTATCCAGGGGGTCAGTTCTGGTGTGCTAGTCATGATTTGCTGCCTATATTGGCAGAAGGACCTAAGCAAATATATCCCGATTATGGCCTTGACAATCAAAGCTTCATCCCTGATGACCTGATTACGGGAGATATTTTCTATAGATTGAAAAGACCAGTCACCCTAATTGACATGCCTAATAAGTTTGCTCATGACGTAAATGATGAGGACTTTATGAAGGAAGATGATGGTCGCAATAATTTTAGGAAAGATGATGATTCGGCATTTTTTGTTCATCCACCGACGCCAGATTCTATAAATGTTCACAGACTAAAGAAAGATCAAGAGTTTCTCAAGTTAGCCATGCTTTACGATGAAAATGGCTGGTTAAATCAGTGAGTCGATGCACCATACTATCGGTAAAGCCTGTCACTAGCAGTATGCTTCTCTTTTCCCCGATATTAATCACCAGATTCTAAGTTGCTGTCCTTGTCGAGAGGCTACGAAGTGCACTTGTTGTTGGGTGTCTGTTTCAAGAATTCAATCGATCTAAAGGTGAGCAAACGGTGCACTAAGGATCATTTTCGATTGTTTGTTTAGTGCACATAAATTGAACTACTACTTTCTACCAGAAGACGCAAGCACTATCCATCTTTTAGAGGACACTCATGTCCAATTTATATTAATGACATTGTCCGTTCTTTTTTCGAATCTGTTTCGCTCTAGCTCAGGTGTATTATTTCCATTCTTACACCAAGCAGATTGTTGACGGGGTCTTTTTGAAATGCTTTTAACTACTCTAAACTATTCCGGAAAGTATCGGACAATCATGTGCATACGAGGAGCCTTTCACGACTTCTTGCTCATGGAATTTCCGCTCGAAAGCTGACTAAAATATTAATAGTCGTCTTCGCTAAAGAACTTGTTACTAAAGGGTCGGGTATTGTATTCACAAGGAACACGGATTCTTGCTGTCTCTAAAGTTAGGGGTCGTCCCAGTTAACTGCAAAAACAAAGGATTCAGGTCTACTTTTTCCGAGATACCTATGAAAATATCGGCAATCAAAGGACTCCTACGCTACGATTATCTCGAGATGGACTTGCGAGAATCAAAGTAAGAATATTATACGCTCAACCTCGCAGAAGTTGGCATGGCCCTGATTGATGAGGACGCTAGTGGCAAGTGAAGCTAATCAGACTAATTCTGTGTGCTCTATCTCTTGCTGCCGATTTATATATTGATAGAAATGATAGAAAGCTTAGAAGTAACTTTCTATCGAAATGATTGAGAGTACAGTCACAGATGCTCCCTCGGGAAAAGACTGGCGAACAAGTCTACGGAGTAGCACGTGCACTCACGTGATCTAGTTTTTTGCGGACACGGACGCACTTAAACTCCATTTGTGTTTGGGACATTTACGGTTCTAATTCAGTCAACGTTGCTTTACTGATCCTTCTACTACTCGAGAGGGACGAGATATTGCGATGAGAAGGTTTTCTTCTTTAATCTAGTCTATAAAGAGAGACATGCAAGTTATTTCTCTCGCAGCTACCGCCCGTTCTTACTCCGACTCTGCTCAAATACGGCAATTGCTACTGTCGGATCATTCATCACAGTATATTAATAATGGTATATCTTACTAAGCCGAAAACATCTTACCCCATAATTATCTCCCGAGACGTTACCGACAATGCTCCCTTTGCAAGTCAAAGATAATGAATACTTGTGCATTAGTCAGCGCAAACTGGACCAAAAACTTCTTGCCCAATAATTGGCCGCTAAGATCTTAGCGACATTATGTCCTTTACAAGACGAAGATAATATATATTGTGCATTAATAAGCGCAAATTGGACCAGGGATACAAATAGCGTCTGATCTTCAGGCACTAGGATAAAGTCTATTGATACAATTAAAACGTTACAGAACTGAGAAAATGAAGGTCTTTATTGTTTTTGCTCATCCTGAATCACAATCACTTAATGGCACTCTGCTCGACATTTTGCGAACTGAACTTGAGGGCCAAGGCCATGAAGTTAAAGTCTCAGACCTGTATAGAATGAAATGGAAAGCTCAAGTTGATTCTGCTGACTTCCCTCTTTATAACCCAGAGGAAAAACTGGAGCTTGCAACTGCTTCTAAGGAAGCTACAGTAACTGGCACCCTTACTGAAGATGTCAAGGCAGAGCAGGAAAAGCTTCTTTGGGCTGATCTCGTTATTTTACAGTTCCCTCTCTGGTGGTTTGGTTTGCCGGCAATCCTTAAGGGATGGGTAGATCGTACATATTCTAGAGGTTTTGCATATGGAGTTCATGATCCGAATCGCAAGGACAAAATAATTCGCTATGGCGAAGGTACATTTCAGGGCAAGAGAGCCATGCTATTTGTGACTACTGGAAGCCGCGAGGCTATGTATTCCAAGCGCGGTGTCCATGGGTATATCGACGACATTCTTTTCCCCATTAACCATGGCATTCTTTTCTACTCGGGATTTTCCACTATTCTGCAACCGATGGTCTTTTTTGGTATCAATGGTATTACAGATGAGAAATATAAAAAGTTTGTGGACGATCTCGGCGAGTTTGTTCGCAATCTAGAGACACGCAAATCAATCAAGTATAGAACCCAGAATGGAGGTGACTATGATGACGGATTTCAGCTTAAACCTGGTCGTGAAGCAACGTATCAAACAGGCTTAGACATTCACATCAAGCGCGACTAAGAATAGTTATTCATTATTGATATAGAATCAATAATATGCACATAGACGGATAGATAGATAGATTATACATGATGATGTAAATAAAATAAAGAGCTACTGACTTTAATCTCACTTGACCATAATCTAGCTCAAAGAGCATTGGGCCGATAATTATCAAACATTTACCGATGAAAAAAGCTCTGAGTCGGAACGCAGTCATGTCAAGTACCTTGTGGCATATCAGCGACGCCTTTTTCGTCTTGGTGCTTTTTGAGAAAAGATTCTGCACTCTTCTGAATCGTCTGAGAAACAAGATGGTACAATTGATCTCCAAGCTGGACATACTGGTGAAACAACAGACAACCCCCCATGCTTGGGAATCTGCGCAGATGTATATCAAACTTGCTGTTGTTGACGAGTACTCCAGGTGCAGTTGGGCTTGGCATAGAGTACTCAACTGCGACGCAACCACTCTTGTACATCGAGTCTATTGTATTTTGTATTCATCCCTAGCATGCGATGTATCTCCCCAAGATTGAGCCGAGAAGTTGTCTGCCTTGGTTTATGTAGCAGTATGACGCCAACCCGTCTGAGTTAATAGGCATATCAAAGTGGTATTTTTTTTGCTTAAGTCGCGACGACCTGCGGTTCAAGTCAGAATAACAAGAATATGCAGCCCGTCTTCTTACTTCATCCTAAAGATAACTTGATTGTCGTTCTCCGTACAGGCGGTGATAAATCAGTTTTGTATGAATCGTTGAATAATGTGACGCCTTCACGATCGTCGTACGTAGCGTAGGTTATTGCCTAAGAAATGCCCGCAACACAGCGATTTCCGGCGTTGAATTGGGAGTTTGACATCGGAGCAATGCCTATTCGGGTTAGACCGGAATGGCGGCATAGCAACGGAATCGGGCGGGACAGCAACGGGAGTGCGGCGGCGGTGAAGCTATGTAAGTAGGGTAACGGAAAAACAAAAATATCTATGTAAGTAGGGTAACAGGAAAAACAAAAATATCTATGTAAGTAGGGTAACAGGAAAAACAAAAATATTCTATGTAAGTAGGGTAACAGGAAAAACAAAAATATTCTATGTAAGTAGGGTAACAGGAAAAACAAATATATCTATGTAAGTAGGGTAACGTAGAAGGAAAATATACAAACGTAGAGAGTGTAACCAAATAGAAAAAACCACGATGGCGTATATATGCCGGCGAGAATTTTTACGTGCAATAGAAAAGTATTTACGTGTAATAGAAGTAATATAATTTAGAGAGGCAGTATTTACGTTAGTATGTGACGCGATATATTTATGATGGAGGGCTACGCTATGTGTAAGAAAGAATGGTGAGCCAATGGGACGCGTTTCCCACCACAACAACTCTCACGACACACACAACACAACAACCCCTCTGCACGATATCTCTGTGGCGGATGGTCAGAGGAAGAATATTTTGAGGCCAATCGAAAGCCACGGGTTGATAAGGTAGGAATATAAATTGGTGGTTGTTTTGATGATGTTTTGGAAGAGATACTGACGATTGTTTTTAGAGAGTCGCGCAGCCGAAATTCGCCAACGGCATATCTCTGTGGCGGAAGGTCATACGAGGGATATTTTGGGCTCATTTAAAAGCTACGGGTCGGTAAGGTAGGGATATAAATTGGTGGTTGTTTTGATGATGTTTTGGAAGAGATACTGATGTTTGTGTTTACAGAGTCGCGCAGCCGAAATTCGCCAACGGCATATCTCTGTGGCGGATGGACATATGAGGGATATTTTGGGCTCATTTAAAAGCTACGGGTCGGTAAGGTAGGGATATAAATTGGTGGTTGTTTTGATGATGTTTTGACAGAGATACTGACGATTGTTTTTAGAGCAATTCACCAACACCATATCTCTGTGACGGATGGATAAAACTGAGTTATTTTGGCACCGTTAGAAAGCTCGGTTCGGTTACAGTAAGGACATAGGTTGGAGATTGTATTGAAAATGTTCTGCGCACATGCTGACGTTTGTTTTAGAGGCCAATGTAAGCCGGATCCTCTACATCAAGACTGTGTGGAGTAGTGTTTTGGTATCATTCAAGAATAAGGGCTGCGTATAGTCTGGATAAATGGAACGTTTTCAAGTTTACAGTTAGG